>BGPR01039055.1:0-14452 GCA_013235015.1 Araneus ventricosus | reverse complement strand
TGACCATATTTTCTTTTTGTACAAATAGCCATTAAAATAAGGAGCAAGTGTCGAACAATTTGGAGTCAAAATGACCCCACGCGTGTGCTAATGTTTCAAAAATGTGTGCGTGCGCTGAAGAGCTAATCGTGGTAAATGAAGATAACTGAACCGTCATACTCCCCATGCCATAGCACTTAATGTCATCTCTTTTAGTGTTATTTCCCTCGCCAGCGCATTAAATGCTCTTGGGCCCGGACTATAATTACTGTTTACTGCTACAGAATACTCAATCAAAATTGAACGCACAAAATCCTATTCATAGAACAATTACATTTCACGAAGATACGTCAACACAATGCTAGCAGATATGGCCAATAGTCTAACACAAGAGACACAACGTCTCAATGCGCAAATGGAAATTAGCCAATACTGTGCCATACCAATTTTGCGGTTTAACAAGTGGCACCCATATTAGCTCCAAATGTTGCAGAACCTGACAAAAGACCGATATTCACCGTAGAGTACAGTTCTGTGAGTGGACACTGGACAATTGGTTAGAGCGATCGTCATTGAGTGTCGACATGTACAACAGATCCTATAAATGTAGCATCATATGATGACATTTGCTCGAATAAAAGAAACAACTGTCATCACTTTCGCCATTTCTATGGATACTTATTACTCGCCCTGTATAAAATTTTGTTTAGTTTCTTATATTAAAGCATTTATCATAACAGCAAATACAAGTAAAGGAATAAAAACAGACTTTTTTAAAGAGAGTCTAAGAAACCATTAAACTTTGCATTAAACAGAATGGCACTAAAATGCTGCAACTTCCAATAAAATACAAAATAAAGATACTATATTATGTACAGAAAAGTAATAAGTAAAAGAGACACAGAAAACAATAATACAAATAGTTTATCTGTTGCGCGCGAACGCAGCAGCATCCAGGAAAATTTCAATGACAAAGATGCAAAATTAATTGACAGAAAACCAAAATTGGGAAACTTGGGAAAGAAATCTCTGGGATAAATTCAGGCCACAGAGAGAACTTTAATTTGATCTTAAAATCTTTTCCTGGACAGAAAATTGATCCCCACTTTTTATTTAGAATCAAAATGGAGAGTGGCTTTCCAAATCGTTCCCCATTTGCATTCTTATTCCTTTGTTCTTTCAATCTTATTTCTTTCATTTTATTGTGTTCTATTTTTATAGTTTGGTTTTCTCTCAATTAATTTTGCATCTTTATCATAACATCAAAATGTTTATTACATTTCTTTCGTGCAATCTCTTCCTGCAATATGAGTATTCTTTCAAAAATTTTATAATGTCATTTTGTAACAAGTATGAACTAGCCAAGACAGTTTGAGCAAAACCAGTGAGCTAATTGATGACCAATCCAGCCAGTACATATTTGATGACACAATAGGCCACCACAAAGAAGCCAGTAAAACTTCCTGTAATATCATTGGAACACACGGGAATTACTTTATGGAAGTGAATAGCTTATAGATACTTCATCGAGACAGAATTCAAAGGTTAATTTATAATAAAATAAAAATAAAATAATGTAGAAAAACAATTATGGAATTTATGGCACTCATAAAGAAAAGGTAAGAATATTGAAAATTCTTAATTTGTAGCCTAATACTTTTATTATCTTAAAGGACATCAAATTAACATACGACTAATTTCGAGGAGTGTAGAACTTGTTGCACCTGGGTACATAAATCCGTAGATATGTAACTCTAAAAATATGGTTTAGTTTTTCTATACACATAAATATTTCCAGCAGGTATAAAAATTTTTATGGGCCATATAAGTTACAATTTTGAATGAAAATTCTCAACACAGCACACTTCATAGCGTGCCTTTATTATCTTTTACTGTTTTTGACTTTTTTCAGCTATTTTGCTTTCCGTATCTATTCGCTTTCGTAGAGTTACCGAATACTTTCCGTAGTACTAATATTTCTTCATCGTCGCCTACTTCTACAGTTTTGCATAGTAACATTGTTCGAGATAACGGCTCGGAAGTGTAACAACGTACCTGAAAGCTAAGACAATGTAAAATAACGACAGTACTCATTTTTTTCTCCTGTCTCGTATCCGGTTGCCAACTTTTCTTTCGGGCAAGAAAATCACGTCTCCAATAAAAATTTTATGGTCTATAAAACTGTTGAGGGGACTGTACCGGCAGACGATTTGAAATTCAAAGACATTCTTCGGTTGTTGCACGCACTGGCAACAGTTTAAGTGTCTGGGGAACAGATGTTGCCGACATGCTGTCGTGATTTACAGCGCAAAACATTTCCTACGAGTTTACTTTATTTTTCGAATTCGTGGCGAAATTATTTAGTTCGAGAAAATTAACGTTATTGGAAGTTACATTAAATACAAACTATAATTTGTGGTATACCTTAGGGAATAAAGTTTTTGAAATATTTTCACACTTAGAGTTAATGTCGTGACTCTTAACATTTGAGATCCGGGATTTCACAATTGGAACGCTGGCATCTATATGACTTTAATTCCCTGTGGTTAATTAGTTTTAGAATTTTAAGCAAATTCAATGCAAAATTTTTTTGTGACTTAACTTTTAAATTACGGACTAGAAGAAATCTCGTATATTTTCTTTAAACGGCAATTTCGAAGATGAGATCGGTTTCTACCTTTTTAAATAACCGGAACAGAATATTTGTGATCAGTCTCGACCATTCTTGGAATTGCCTATTTTATTGCATTATTTCGCGAGCGGTAAATTTATATTAATGCTAATGGTGAGAGAAAACCAGATTGAAATTATCTCTAGGAAGATCAATTAACCCACGTATTAAACATGAGAGGATGACATTGCAATTTTTGCTTATTGTGAATCCTAGAACAAATGGAATTTGTTTCTTTCTTCTATTAATTATTTTTGGAATTTTAAACAATTTATATCCAAATAAATGTTTTTAATATAACTTTTAAATTACGTATAAGGCGAAATTATATATATATATATATATATATATATATATATATATATATATATATATATATATATCTGGTATCTATAGTATTTTCAATTCTTCAGATTATGTTTTAGATTTCGCTGTATTGTTTAAATTATGAATTTTTAGTATAGGATTGGCTTCATGATATGTCTTGTATACTATGTTTATGTAAGATCATATATAACAAGTTATATTTAGATTTATATTATATATATATAATATAAACTAAAATATAACTTGTTATATATGAACATACAAAAACAAAGGAAACAAATTTACATATATATATATATTTATATATATATCAAAACAAACAAGAAACAAAAGACAATTTCGAAAACATACAAGAAACAAAGGACGAAAAAAAGACAAAAATTTAATTAATTGAAAAATATCATGGCGAGCCTCTCGTCAGGAAGAGAAGCCCGCCTATGATATTAATAAGCGCTTTTTTTCTGCTAACGACATACGATAAACGTAAAAATTTTGTCGCTATCCTCTCAAAAAGCACAAGACAATTAAAAATAGAAAAATTCTGGAATAAAAAACAAATACAATGCAGATGATATAAAAAATAGAAAGCAAAAAATCAGAATACGCATAATATATATATATACATACATATAATATTATATATTCTCTATCTGTCTCTATATTCTGTTGTCTTATATAGTGCTCTTATTTACGCCTGCAAAATTTCTAATTGATTAGTTCAAAGTTAAAAGAAATGAATTTGAAGGTCCTGATCGCCTTAAATATAACAACTTTCGGTTTAGCAATTGTTCAGCTTTGGATGGAAAGTAAGAAATTTAACATTGCGCGAATGATAGTTTTGTATTACCCTTAGTAACAGTTACTTGAACTTTTCCTTGTTTCTGCCAGCTGAACCGAATGACTATTCAGCTTTTACAAAAAAACAATGTTTCAAAATGTGTTCGTGAAATTGTATTTTTTTCATTGTTCCGCCGATCACATTTAAGACAAAAGGAGACAGAGATCCAGACAGTGTAATTTCACGAATATCATTTGTGTTTCAACGGAATTATAGCATAAGAAAAGAACTCCATTTGCATTTTCCGATAGACACTTGTTAAAGCTCCTGGATTATGATTACAGTCCTGAAACATGTTTGACAGTCAGTTTCAATGCTGTTTATTGTATCGGAGTCGTGTACTTTGTAATGGGTTTACCTATTTTGAATCAAGTAGTGTTAAAATAAGTAGAATTGAAAAAAGTAGATAGCTTGGTTTATTGTACAAAAAAGCTGGAAAAAGAAAAAAACGAATTTGCAGATATTGGCCTATTTTGGAACAAAAGGTGTTAAAAAAGAGTAGCAATGAAAAGTAGTACAGATCTTGTTTCATTTTAACAAAATGTTGAAAGAAATGAATTTACTGATATTGGCCTATTTTGAACGAAAAAGTACTAAAGATAAGTAGTATTGAAAAAGAGAATACCTCCTTTTTTATTGTACAATAATAATGGAAAAAACGAATTTAAAGATATTGTCGTTTGCTTAACACGTAAATGCGACAAGTCTCTTTATAGAAATGAATATATATTTCACCTTTAATGTGTATATTTCGATCAGGTCAGTTAAAGTGTAAAATAGGTTAATTTTTTCATACATTACCTAATTATTTTATGAAATAACTAGGTATTCTATAGAATAACTAATGATAGTCCGTTAAAGTGTATAATTCATTTATTCTATAGAATAACTGATCAAGTCAGTTAAAGTGTAAAATAGATTAATTATTTCACACTTTGCCTAGTTATGCTATGAAATAACTAGGTATTCTATAGAATAACTAATGATATTCCGTTAAAGTGTATAATTCAGTTATTATATAGAATAACTGATCAAGCAGTTAAAGTGTAAAATAGATTAATTATTGCATACTTTACCTAGTTATTCTATGGAATAACTAGGTATTCTATAGAATAACTAATGATAGACCGTAAAAGTTTAAAATAAACAATTTGACATTAAAAGAAGTCCGTTGTTTTATAAATTACACACTGATTGCAAATCAGTCATAACCGATACAAAATTAAAACCACTATAATACAGTCACAAAACAGTAATGTCGCTTTCTTGCCATATTAGTCTTATAGTTGGGAAGAGAGATTTACAGAAATACGTATTGGAAGGAAGTCAATGAGACTCAACCTTGGCGACAAACTTGGCGCCCGTTTAGGCAAACTTAGCGACAAAATGAAGGTTCCAGAATATACAGGAATTTTCTCGGTATCTCTATTAGGAACGAAGTTATGGACAAATTTCACTATAAACGCAGATTCCCTACATTCAATGAGCTAGCGAAGCTACTACTTTCCGACTCCCGCTGCTAGCGAAGCCGTAAGATGCTTTTTAATGTTAAAAATATTTGCCCGGTGCCCACTTTAGACGACGCAGGCGTCGCGATCACAATTGTCCCTACTTCATATGAGTATTTAAAAACTCAGATTTCCTACATTCAATGAGCTAGCGCAGCTATTATGCTCCGACTCCTGCTGCTAGCAAAGCTGTAAGATGTGTTTTAAAGTTTAAAAAATTTCCTTGTGCCCATTTCAGAAGCCGCAAGCATCGCGAGCATGATTCTTCCTGCTTCATTTCAGTAATTAAAAAACACAGATTCCTCACATTCAATGATATAGCGAAGCTACTATGTTCCGGAGACCGCTACTAACATAGCGGTAGGATGTTTCTTAAAAATAAAAATTTCGGTGCCCACTTCAGATGCTGAAAATACAAATAACCAATTTGACTAACAAACGGGCTGAATCATATCGCCTATTTTACTCTTTAACGATGTGTGGACCGTTATTGTATAGAATAACTAGTTAAAGTGTAAAATAAAAGTTTATTTTACACTTTAACTCACTTGATCAGTTATTCTATAGAATAACTAGTTAACGTGTAAAATAAAAGTTTATTTCACACTTTAACTGACTTGATCAGTTATTCTATAGAATAACTAAGTATTATATTAGAATAACGGATTTCATACTTGGACGGTAACATATACGTGAAGATATCTTAATCTAAAAGAGAAGAGAGAGAAGATATCAACTGACTTTATTGACCTATAGAAATTTTCTTTAAGAGCTTTTTCCTTTTGGAAATTACGGTCCTATACAGACAATGAAATGATTTGAATATCGAAAGTTTTCTTATAAGCGGCACTAGTAATGAGACGGCTTTTTCTCGTTACCCGCATTTGTAAGTTTGTAGCAAAGTTCACATTTTCGTTATTTTTAGTATATGTTCTGTTTGCTGTGCTGAATGCAGTCATGATGCATATGTGCTGGAATGCATCCATATTTATTGATAACTTGCAACTAGCCCAAAATTTTTATTCTGAAAATACAACTAATGCTTTTAGAATTATACGAATGAATATTAGTTTTCCTTTTAGGTCAAAAAACAATTTTCAACTGTACTTTACTTTGCAGATGGACACCAACTTAATTAACGTTTAATTAATTTGATTTTTAATGTAAGTGCAGATATCTATATTTGGCATTTAATAAAAAAGTTCACGACTCCTTCATTTTTAGTATAAGGCGGACTTTCCGCTTTGTTTATTTGCAGTAAAGTAGGATTTCCGCCATAATCACCGACTTCCGGTGTTAGTGCTATGTCAATGGAAAACTTCAAAATTTCAACTCTCTGTATGAAGATATTAATTAATGTTTAAAGTGGAGTTTTCTATTGTTATGGCTTAAGGATACTTTTAAAATATTAAACTTTATGTTCCTATTGTTGTAGCTCTCAATGTTTACTTAAAATATGAGCCTAATTTTGAGGAATGGTTGCCATTAGTATTCTTTATCGCTCTTTTTGGCACATTGTGCACTCAAGAAAGAATTGATTCGAACTTGGCGCTTGATATGGAATCCAATAGGATTTGGCGATTTCTTAAATTGGAGGGTTACTGGGAAACTGAAGTGAATCCCCACCACGGAAGTTCTGTGAAACCAAAATAAACAAATCAGAAAACTCATCCATAGCTAACTTCTTGCTTATAGAAAGAAAATTAGGCCTATATATTTCTTCTGAATATAGAACCAATGCTTTTTAGGATTACACGAATGTACTTTACTTTTCTCTTTAGGATTAAAAACAATTTCCAACTCTATTTTTCTTTGCAGATGGGCAACAAATTAACAGAAACGGTTGGGATCAACGTATTTCTGAAACAAACAAAAGCGTGACGACAAACATTTCTCAGCAGAAAATATGAAGAACGTTCCGAAGCTTCGGTTTATTCCTAGAATAAATACAAACGATTTCCCGATGGGTATAGATGGAAATATTTGGAGAAGTTCGAAAAAACGCAAAATTCTGCGAAACATAATCGAAATGCTCTGAGAAACTTACGCAGAAGCGCAACAATGGAAAAAAATCATTAGCAACTGTAACTGTATTTGTTTGGAAGATTAATCTTCCCTCTTCCAAGCTGTGTTTGTTTTGTTCAAACTGTTTGTCAGATTTGAAAAGAAGCAGATCAAACCAAAACAAATGTTCTTTTTGTTGTTCAGTGAATAAATATCTTTTCATAGATAAGTTGGACTTTTTTATAAAATTCTTGGACAAATATTTGGTGACTTAGATGTCACATTTCATGATTTTCGTAAAATTCACCGTATGATTTTAACCTTAAAATTAAATAAAGATATTTTTATTTATTTAATTTTAAAGTTTTATGAAAAAAGCAAGGTACGATGAAAAAATATCAACGCGAATACGTAGTAGGATTTAATATATAGACACCTTTTTTAATACCCTCCTGCCCTTAGATACATTACGTAATTATAAGCTGATATATAGCATTTTATTTATGTAATGAACTAGTAGTTATATAAACAGTAGACCTCACGCTAAAGAATTTTTTCGAACGTGATTTATCTACAAAAGTCGCTGCTTTTTATCAATATTAACAAAACTACGATTAAATATCTGCTTTTATCAATATTACAATTATATGTCATTTGCTATTTGTGTTTGTGTAGGAATTATGAATTGAGTTCTGTTTGACTAAACCATTCCGTTTAATTTCAAAAACCTGCATTAAACGGAAGAGTTAAAAATACCACGATCTGAAACGGAATAATAAAATATAACTCCTTATAAATACGTTGTTTTTAATGACTTCAAGGACCATTCACGCCAAATTCGAAGAACGTCGAACAGAGAGTTTGGTTGGAATCCTTCATAAACAAATCTAAAGACAAGCAAGCGATCACGGTCGAGATCTTTTAAAAATGCTTCTCGGTTTTCGTTTCTGAAATAATACATAGGAAAAATATTTTAAAGTCCTTTTGTTGTTTTAAGCCTATTTTATTGCTAAAAAACAGTTTGTTACCAATTGACAAAACTGGGTTTTATTTCAGAAAAAAATTTCGACGATAAAATTCTATATTAATTAACACAGATGGATTTTAATAACTAATAATACGAATAAGGTATTTCCTTAAACATGGTAGAATAAAATGTTATTCTCAAGGGTGCAAACAAAGCAAAAATGATGCATCATCAAGTGAAGAAATATTAATTTACTTTTAATTCTTCATCAGCACTCAGGCTGCCATCTATAATAATTTTCAGTATAGCCTCAACAGGCATTATCCTATCGGCCACAATAGGAATTAGAGTTTCATTCTTATTTTCAAGATTTTAGAAGACAAAATTGGGTATTTTCCTTAAAAGCAACGCACAACGCTGGGTATTTAAAGGTTAAAACAAGACCGCACTTCGCTCGGTCAGTTAGAATTCGAAACAATGCCTATGCCTAATGTGGTCAGTTAGAATTCGAAACAATGCCTATGCCTAATGTGGTCAGTTAGAATTCGAAATAATGCCTATGCCTAATGTGGTCAGTTAGAATTTGAAAGTATGTTCTTTGCTGTTTGTAAATGCGCAGTTAGACTTCATTTGACCTTTGGACCCTATCTTAATAAAAAAACCAATAAACCTTAAAAACGAAGGATTTTAAAATAGAAGTGGAAGGGAAAACAGGAAATATCGAAACAGATGTTTGTATTTTTATATTAGTGCATATTCGAGTAATATTTATTTGATTTATTTGAAACGAATAGCTTTTTCATATTATTAAAAAATTAAATTCGAATCGCTGACCACCATTAATGACTGAATTCTTTCTGATATTTTTAGAATGTCTAAGTATAGACATTTATCGTTATTTTACTTTTAGGATATTTTTGTAACGCTTGAATAATGAGGAAGTAAACAATAAAAAATTGTTATTGAAGATAAGATAAAATTTTATAAAAGCAAAATATGCATCATTAAGAATAAATTCAAATGTACAAACATGAATACGTAGCATTAATATTAACAATTCGCAAACGATATTGAAAGAAAAGTCTTACCGTTGCCCACTATCTCAAAAAGATAGAAGTGAAATAATAACAATTTAAGTGGAATTGTTCGCCTGAAAGGAACGCATTTGAAAACTGAAATTGCATATAATTCTCGACAAGGACTTGATATTTGCGACTGAAATTAATTCTCTTTCAATTTTCTAAGGATTTCAAGGATTTTGTCCCGATTCTTCGCTTTGTCACAAATTCCAACTAATGACATAGATTGATATTTGATAACAAGTCTTTTATGTCATACTCTGCGCTTATTTGCAAAGTTGGTATTTTTCTTAAATACATTCTTTTTTGAAAATGTCAAACCGGAATTCTTTTCAAAAAGGATTTTAATGTTTTTTTCCTGTATTGCATCAATAGAAAAAAATGAGAAGCGTAGTTTTCTTGAAACGTTCATTTAAGTTTTATTCAACAAATCCGAAGTGGTAAATGAATACTTCCAAAACCGTAAATAAAAGAGAATTACTTCCCATTTGTTGAAATTTTAAGTATAATTTATCTTCCTGGATTATTATTTTTAATAAAGAATCCCATTGAAAATTATTTATTATTCGAAAAAAAACTGAAAGAATTTATTTTTTCTGTTGTAAAATTATCAAGGGATTGTTGAATAAAATATATTTCGTAATTATTACTGAATAGTTTCAAAAGAATTCCATTTCTTTTTTTTTCAGGCCGTAATAAACTAGATGGGGAAAAATCGTTTTCGGCAATATTTTCTGATTTTGGAGAATTTGAATAGATTGTCATTAAATTTTATCAGGCAGAGATATTAGAGAAAAAAGAAAGGTAGTATTTTTCCCTTTTAGGAAACATTCGGCGTGAGATTCCATAGAAAAAATTATTTTACTAATTTTTTTGCTAACAGCAAAGTCTGTTCCCAAATGTAATATATAACCATTAAATTTCTAAAATATGATAAGGTACTGCTATTATAAAGCCCAGAAATTGAATTTTATGGCATGAAACAATAAGAAAAACTTTTCTGAAAAAAAGCCGAATATAACAGTAATTTTGAAAATCACTTTGGTTCATATTTAACAAAGTTAACTATTCTAAATATATTCGCCTTATTCTTTCTACAACAGAAGACAGAGAATTATTGTCAGTTTCAAAATTTGGAATTCTCGGAAATGTGTCTATAGATTTCCATGATAAATTTGAGTTCTTCCGCATTTTATTTTCAGGATATTTTTTTCAAACTATGGAACTTGTGTACATAAAACTATGGAACGTGTGTACAAAAAACTATGGAACGTGTGTATATAAAACTACGAAACGTGTGTATATAAAACTATGGAACTTGTGAATATAAGAATATGGAACGTGTGTACATAAATAAAACTTTGGAACGTGTATATATATAACTATCGAACGTGTGAATATAAAACTATGGAACGTGTGAATATAAAACTATGCAACGTGTGAATATAAAACTATGGAACGTGTGTATATAAAACTATGGAACGTGTGTATATAAAACTATAGAAACGTGTGTACATAAAACTATACAACGTGTGTATATAAAACTATAGAAACGTGTGTATATAAAACTATGGAAACGTGTGTATATAAAACTATGGAATGCTTTCTTTCTTTACAAGTTTAAATCAAGCTATGCAAGGATAATGTTATTATCATTTAAAAACTACCTCATTAACACTAAACATAACATGACCGGTTGTAAACTTTTGATTAGAAAATTCGCATGAAATGTTATCGCTTTTCACATTTGAATTTCTAGTAAATATATCCAATTCATCTTTCATTATTTATTTAATTTTTTTGTTAATTCGGATAAACACGTGTAGCCTACCGTTATTTACCACGACAGGTCATTTGGCCTAACGCCACCCAGAACCGACGATACCGATGACTACTAGAGTCATCTTATCGGTTTTAAACGTGTACGAGGTGGATAAACCACGAACACCACAACAAGAGAAGGCCCCCAACAACCAAAAGCCCAAGCCATTTTATTGAGAAATAAAATTTACAAAACAATTTACAATTTCCAGAAATGTGCAAAATTGAAAATGAGAAATATCAATAATAAATGAATAATAAAATAAAGTTAAACACTATCAAAGCATCAACCGATACATGAAAACAGTTATAACTGTTCAAGATGTTTCACAGTGACATTCTTATTTAAAAAAACAAGGATTCAGGGAATAAGTTTTTTTTCACTATTCAGTCTGAAACATATTCGGATCACAGTAGAACTATTAGTTGTTGCCACTATGAATCGCACTTTAATAATTAATTGTTGCCACTAGAACCATTAATCGTTGCCCTTTATGAATCACGCTTTAACATTTTCCCCCAGTCAGTTTGACCGGGAGCAAATTTATATTATTAAATTCAATGCAAAAAAACACTTTTTTTCATTCCCTGTACAAATCTGTGTTGCCTTCTTCAACATCGGCCGTAACTATTTTTCAATGTCTGCGAATACGATAGCTTTATAGAAATTCCACAAAATGTTTTGTTGAATTATTACCTTAAATTTAGTGTTGAATATTTCCTTACTAAAATCAATATTTTCAATATTTAATCAGAAAAAAAGTAAAGTTTTTATCTAAAAATCAGTCATTTATTAAATGTATATATATTATATATATATTAAGTGTATAGATATATATTAAGTGTAGGTATGTTTAGTGTTAAGTTAGTTATAGGTTTCAATGAAAGTATAAAAATCCTAAACAGAATCTGCGAAGTCAACTTTTGAAACTAAACAAACATTATGAATTTGAAAAGCTGTTGTGGTAACAGATGATTAATTCAAAACCCAATAGTTTATTCTAAGAATAGTACAAGATGATTTTGCTTTATTTGCTTCGAAGGTACGACTTGCAACATAGGTGGTACGTCTTAAGAACCACTTTCCTTAGTGACGCCGATGTAATTACCTTAAGATTTGTTTAATTAACTCGACATAATACGTGTGTTCTGAAATTTCTTGTAATAAATAGGTACAATATTCACAGAAGTTATGAATAATTCAAAGTTTAGTCCTTTAGTTAGTAAAACCAGCAATATGTAGACTTTTTCCCCTGAGGGTATGACTTAAGCAACCTTACCCTACGTTCACCATAATCTCCTTTCATTATCATTCAGATATATTTAAACTTTAACCCTCCGGGCTTTCAGATTGCTACGTTTAACGAAATTGTCACGCTAAAAGATGAGGTTATTCTTCAAGTTGTGAGGTTTCGGATAAAAGGATTTCAACCCCCTTCTGTGGTCATTTTCGCGCCGTAGGGGGTCTATTAGACATGTTATCGTTCAACAGTGACAGATGACTTCTAACCTCGATTCTTTGTGACAGAATCCTTTGTTAGAAGACCCTTCTTTGAGTGTTTTCAGAAAAGTTGGTCAAACTGACCCTCCCCTGACCACAGACACTCCCTCTCATTATGTCGCCGAGTGACACCTGGGGTGAAGAGAAAAATTTGTAGAAGGAAAATCTCGGGTCTGACACTTATATGGAACTTTTCTTTCCCGAGACAGTCTCAGGTCTGCCGTTATGAGAGGATAAAAGTTCACTGAGATATCTCGGGCCTGACGCTGGGAGGGTTAAATGAACTTCTAAATATCTGTAATCAGATTGTATCTAAATATCTGTAATCAGATTGTATTTACATATCTGTAATCAGATTGTATCTAAATATATGTAATCAGATTGTATCTAAATATATGTAATCAGATTGTATCTAAATATATGTAATCAGATTGTATCTAAATATCTGTAATCAGATTCTATCTAAATATCTGTAATCAGATTGTATTTACATATCTGTAATCAGATTGTATCTAAATATCTGTAATCAGATTGTATCTAAATATCTGTAATCAGATTGTATCTAAATATCTGTAATCAGATTCTATCTAAATATCTGTAATCAGATTGTATTTACATATCTGTAATCAGATTGTATCTAAATATCTGTAATCAGATTGTATCTAAATATCTGTAATCAGATTGTATCTAAATATCTGTAATCAGATTGTATTTACATATCTGTAATCAGATTGGATCTAAATATATGTAATCAGATTGTATTTACATATCTGTAATCAGATTGGATCTAAATATATGTAATCAGATTGGATCTAAATATCTGTAATCAGACTGTATCTAAATATCTGTAATCAGACTGTATCTAAGTATCTGTAATCAGATTGTAACAGTGAAAAAGGGGAAATGATAGTACATGTTTTATGCAAAGCAACAACGAAAGATAAAAGTCTTCCTGACTACTGATCTTTCCTAACTGTCACGTTTGCTTGCATTTCAAGAGATAAGATTTCCGGCCGATCGCTGGAATTAACAGATTCGTTCCGTTTAATGACCTTATTATTCAAACAAAACTCTGCAAGTACTTCGAATACTCGTAGCTTCCTAATCTAAGCCAACAATTTCAGATAAATTTAGTCTCAAATTAAACCCGTTCCAACGCGGATCCCGACATTCTTCGGATTCCGGCCCGAACTTCTTTAATTCCGTTCAGTTCGCTTTATCTTCGCTGCGCTACAACTGCAGCAGACGATATTTAATTCTGTCCGAAATGACATTCATTACGGCCAGCTTCGGAATGGTGGAAGTTTTAAAAGAGGAGGAAGAATAAAACTCCTGCGAATGGTGGCAACGCCGGCGACTGGTGAACAGGAAAAAGAGTCCGACAAGCTTTTGAAGCCGCCGCGGATTTAATGAGGGAAAAGTTACAGAGGACGAAGAAGAACTCGCCGGAATTTTCGCCGACGAAGATTATAGTGGAGCTGGGAATTTAGAGAAAGTGTAATTGGGTCTCGCATTTATCACTTGGTGTTGCGAAGTTCGATTTTAAAACTGGAGCTCCCTCAAGAGGATTATGTTTTGCTCGAATAGAAAAGACATGGACGGTTTGGTTGAACAAATATATTTGTTATCGTAACGGTTTTCAGAATTTCAGACAAGAAATTCGCAATGCCCATTCTAACTTTAGATATCTGATTTACCATTTTTTATTTCCGAACAGTTAGTTGTCAGAATGTTAATGAAATTGAAGAATTCCATTA
>BGPR01039054.1:0-14452 GCA_013235015.1 Araneus ventricosus | reverse complement strand
TTAAATTGTTTGTGCAAATTACAAGAGATTTTCGGAAATAAAGTGATTTTAATGTCTTACGTAAGCATCACTCATACTCCCTCTCCTCCTTCTCAGCAAAAATAAGCAACCCCCCTCCCCTCTTGGGTGCTTACGTAATATTTGAATGGCCCCTTTTCAAAAAACATTACTGAGTAATGAAATTATTTCGGCGTTTTGAATGGGACTAAAAATGTTTTTCCTACAATTTAGACCAAAATGCTTTGTTTTGTAATAGTTATATGCTAACTGGATAGAAATACAAATTTCTAAAATAGTTGTCATGTTAAGAAATGAAAAGTTTAGAAACTTTAAATTTAAAAAAAAGATTTTTATTAAAGCTTCTTCAGGTTCAGTTTCTAATATTTTTTCATCTAACTTTTTAAATGATTCTCAGAAGATACTGAGTAAAATTAGGATTCCGATTTTAAATATGTGAATTAGTTTCTGAGAAAAAATATTTTCTAAAAATGTATGCACATTTTTTGCAAAATATAAGATATTTTGTCTTTCTTTATTTTCGATTAATAACAAAAAAAATTCAAATATATTAAGGCTCAAATCATGTTTTGAATTTTCGCTTTTTCCGAAAAAAGTCTACAAGTATTATCTGTTGCAAATTAATGAATTCTTTAACCCTTTCAAGGGCGGTGGTTTCTTTTCGAAATGACCTGTTAAAGAATTATTTCATAGGTAAACTACCAATTTATGGTTATATATTTCACAACAATACATATTTTAATATCCAATAAAGAGACCTAATTGCAGTAGAATTTCTAGTCTTCTTTTGTCAGGGATTTATATGCGAATAAATTTAGTTTACCCAAAGAAAAGAAATCTACCATTTTTCAATAAATTTCTAAAACATAGGACTAGAAACCCATACAAAACTTATTACATTTCTACATGGTCTTTTCTCTGCAAAATTGGCAAAATAAAAAAATAACAGAAATATGTTACTTATTTCAAATTGTTCATGCGGTTTCAGGGATAAACACCTCTTCAAGGTACTATGCGGAATGTTTGTTACAATTGCTAAGATAATCAATTTAGAGGTTCATTCAGAGGTATCTACTTACAAGCATTTTTTTGTTTTTGTTTATGAAAAGAAAAGTATAAGAATCTGAGAAAGATTTTCTCCCTCAATTTTCCGTACCTTACTATTCGTTTTAACGATAAGAAATTCAATTGTTACCGCAAACGAGGTTCCTTCCAGCAACCTGCGAGCTCATCTATTGTAAAGCTTATCACCACGAATCTGTCACTGTCAACCAAGTCACTAGTGCAGGGGAAAGCAGAGGCGAGAAAACACGGCTATGCCGCTTACGACTGCAAAATTCAAACCAGGAAAAAGCCGGTTGTTCTCATCTTCAAGGCGACAGAAAGAGAAGAAATAACACGTTTCTGCCGAAGTCGGAGTAGATTTGCTTAACGTAGAAAACCGTTTGCGGCGCTCAGAAGGTTAATATACATTTATTTAACTTGACTTATTTCATGTTTCGCAAAAATGCACTTTTTGCGATCAAATTTTAACTCACTTCCTAAAGTATCACATTAAAAAAAAGTTGTACACCTATTGTTTGTTGATGATAATGCGGCATTTTAAAAATTTCATAATTGAATAATGAGTTAATCGATTAATTTTAATTACATTTTGATTCCATACGAGTGGCTCCACCTAGTAGTAAATGAAGGAAAAAATTCATTTTACAATTCCAAAGTATTCACAGTACAAAATTATAAATTTAAGATTAAAAGCAGAAAATATAACACTATTTAAAAAAAAATCATACTTCAGTAGAGTGCTAAAAAGTATAAAATAATTGTTTTATTATAAAGTTTGGGTGACAGAAGGAAAATGGTACAGCGAATGCCTGTGAAAGTAATTTGATAAGGAAATTAATTCACACCGAATTTAATTAGAATGAAAATTCGGAAACTTTTATTTAAAATGTAAACATATTATGAATGTGATTAAAATTCCAGTTTTCTGCTTATTTATGATAAAACAGTTATTTTCTGCTTTTCACTACACTTATAAAAAAGCATTTTTTATCTTACCACATGCTATTATTATTATTTTTTCCTTTCTGTTTATTTTTGAGAATAATTCCGAGCATTAGCTTAGCAGAGTAATACTTACCAAAGTTTCATCTACTAAAGAGAGAAAAGAAATTTTAAACCTGTCAGAAAACTCTTTTCTTCCACTTTTGTATTTTATGCAGTAGTAAATCTCCCTTATTTATTTGGATGTTGCAAAATTTCCTTAGAGCACGTTCCATCAGTTAATTTAACTGCTATGAAGTGATACGGCTAATCTACAAAGCATCTTTGTTTAGTACATCAATTGAAATAATACTTTGGACTTTAAACATCTGAACCTTCATAAAAAACACGATTTAATTTCCAAATTTGCATTTCTTTATTAAGCTGCTTTCAACCGAACGTAAGTTCTGTAAATTCTCAAAATTTAAGCTTCTTATGATGCTTTTTGACAGTTTTATCTGTGAGCTATTCAGCTGTTGTGAAGACATTCATTCAACATTATACGCTTAGGTATAAATATTTTTGAAAACGAAATGTACTTTTCACCGAGACTGTACATCTTCTTAAAGCTAACGTTTAAGCCTATGCTATGTCTTTCAAATGGAAAATATAATTTTTAGTTCAGAAATTTTATTATATGAATATTAATATAAAATGCCGAAGTCTGAAACGAAACTTCAAATTTGTACTTAATAAAAATTACACATCAAGCCAATTTTTAGTATGCAAATTTGCAGCAAAAACCGACTATGATTTTCATATTGATTTAGATTTAGATAAGATATATTTTCTTTGAATGAGTAAATCAACTTTACTGGCAGTTCTAAAACATTTATACACTTACTTAACTCGACTTGATTCATTTTTGTAAAGTGGGAATTTTGTAATCAATTTTTCATTCGCTTTCGGATGTACCAGTGTTTGTAATTTTGTACACTTATGTGTTCATAATAGGAATACACGATTTTAATATTTTCAAAACTAAATAACAGTTTATCAATTTATATCATTAAATTCTGATTAGATACCAGTGGCGTCACCTGGCAATAGTCTGAGAAAAAACCGAGCAAAAGACTCCGTTATAATGAATTATAAGTTAAGGAAAAAAATGATAGAAAACTATTAAAATTAGAAAAAATTATGTTTTACCACACTATTAAATGCGCACTTATAGAAAATATTTTTATTATTTTTATTTGCTCTACAAAAAAAGCTTTTTGATAAAGGAAACGCGAGATTTAGATTTGAATTCAAATTTTTATAAAAGGTAGGTAAATAGAAATTCAATGGAAAAATTTTATCATCCAATATAGGGTGGTAATAAATTATTCTACCCATTTCGAAAATTAATTTAAAAAACCCTATAATTTGCGAACTTTGTTTCTTTGTTGTTTTAATGAGAAAGTAGCTCAAAACGTTTTCTTTTCAGATAGGTAACACGTCGATACGGCGAAATAAATTTGCCTCAGCAGGAGATTCCCAACGCGAGTGTCAACATAGCTACAGTACAGCTGAAGGCGCGTCTCCGGATCCACGAAAGCATATTGTAACATTCCGAAGAAGTTTTCGGTTTGAGTGTCGAAATTGTCGGTCTTCAAATAAGAACTTCATCAAGCTTCGTTATGATCAATGGAATGAAAGTCTCCCCCACTCGTTCTGAAACTTCGCCTGAAACCGATGATCTTCCATCATCTTTCCTATGATGCACATTTTCTGTTCTCTGAAATTTCTCATAAAAATTATTGATGAAATTCTTACTTGGATACTGACAATTTCGAGACTCGAAGTTAAAACATCTTTGAAGTGTTGTAAATGATTTGTTGTCGTGGAAACCGAGACACACCATCTGCTGCACGGTAGCTGTTTTGACACTTGCGTTGAGAATCTTCCGCTGCAGCAGATTTAGTGTGTCGTAGCGGCGTGCTACCTATCTGAAAAAAATGTAAGCTACTCTCTCATTAAAAAATCAAAGCTGCTACATTATAGAGGTTTTTTTTATTAATTTTTGAAATAGATCCAATAAATCATGTCCACACTGTACTTAATATTTGATCGTATACTTAAAGGCTTTGCATATATGCCAATAAATATTGCTAACCAATTTTAGTGTTTAATAAGTTTCTTAGAGAACTTATTGGAGATATGCTTCCTTCCATAGTATACCTCCTCCGTGGTCACCTGAACGGTTTTATATACATTTCCTCACGAATGTGTTCGCTGACAAATTTAGTTCATTGATACAATCAGCTTTTTGTCTTCATGTTCTTCCTCACACGCAACTATCATTCTCTATACTCTTTCGCAAATTTTCTTTACCTTTAATAACTACTCAAGTGTCTTTTATAAATAAACAAGAATATACGGGAATTTAAGAAAAATGAATTGCCTTTTTCTGGACTATTAATAGAATGTACGAGAGATAATGAGAATTGGGAATAGTTAACCTCTTAATTGGTTTGTATTTCTCAAATATCTAATTAGATGACACCTTCTATTTTGGGAATGCGTAGTCATTTTAATTCAGTTGAGAACCTAAGGGACAGTTGAAATGTTTATGGATTCTACGTAACTTTTGTATCGAATTATAATGTCTGTGGATGACTTTGCTGTAATTTTTAAGTTTAAGATTGCAATAATTTGATTCACGTTCGGCGCAAACCAGTTATGGAGTTAAAAGCACTGTTTCATAATTTATGCAGAAGATAAACATCTGTTAATCGGTGAAAAAAGAGGAGCAGATATTGTTATAAATTACGATAGCTATGGTCTATTTATTATCGAAGATACTAACTATAATATTCGGATTGCGCTACAAAACTAATATAGTAATACAAAAGCCACTTGTATTTTAATAAATTTCGGGTTTTTTTCCAATAGTGGTAAAATAATCAAGTTATGTTACTTAATGTTATTTTAAGAAATTTAATTTTCGTAGTGAATATATTCCGGTAGATTTATCTTCCATATTCACGCAGACGAAAGATTCACAAGTGTCTGGGACTAACTGGTTTTTTGCTATTATAAAATAGGCTTTCGACATTAAATATTTGTCTTTAAAAGTATTTTGATGGAGTTTATAACTCTTAGCATTTTCTTTAGCTTTTATATTTTTTTGTTTCTATTTCGGGCATCTTGAAATTAAAAATTATGCTTTGTTAATATATATTTCTTAAATTATATTATTCAAATTCATTTTTAATTTTTTTGTTTGGGGGGGGGCGTCTTTCAATAAAGCTTCACGCACACGTATCCAACCGACAGGGAGCCACTAGGCTCTCAGGAGTTCGGGGGTATGCGTGGGGATAAAGATAAAGTATTCATTGAGTTGGTGCGCAGTCTTGTTCAAAAGATATTGCGCAACAGTTGTGCCGAATTGGTCGATATTTTCTTAAAAGGGGAACGGCATCAAATTTTAGAAGCCGAAGGCGAATCTGCATATCGATCTGAGTTTTGTAAAATCACAAATATAAAGTAGAATTAATTCATGAAACTGAAGGGGATTTCGGTCGATTATAGAATGAAACACAGATGCAACAGGTGCTATTTCATTTCTGTGAAGATGTATGCATATAACACCACTTCATACCCCTATATACAATTATTATGATTCTTTATAATTGGTTTACGTGGACAGGAAGTAGAAGCAGGAGCTACAAGATAACTTAATCAATAACAAAAGAAAAAATAATAATGATAATAAAATAAAAACTTGATTCTAACAAAAGAAATTATATAATGGTAATAAAATATAAACTTAATAAAAGGAGAGAAGAAAAAAACATGAAGTCCTTTCCAATAGTTTCTTTAATAGTTCATAGTATTACCAGAAAAACTTTCTGTGCTCATGACTATCAGTTTTTTCTTTTAAATTTTAGCCTATGGTTTAACCAAGACAAATTTCTAGTCTATAGAAAGAGCTTAAGAAAATGAAATTTATTGCTATTAGGTGTCCATTTTGAAAAGTTAAGATACAAATATTATTGTATTGTATGAATACAAATCTTGATTATCATTTCAAGGCAAGGGTAGGTAGTTTTTTGGAATTAAATGAATTGTGACAAGAATTTTTACATCGCCAGGAACGAAAGACATCTTTTCAGCATTTTAAGATACTGAATACCTCACGGTAGAAACACTGCTGTGGAGTGGAAGATTGGATAGGGGATACCGGCTCAATAGCCATTCCCGTCATTTGATAAAATTACGAAGTGTGTCCTAAAAATTAATCTCGTGTTGCTTTAAAAATACGTTAAATCTACCTAAACTAATTAAAATATGCATATTGGTTTTGGTCATATTCTTCTGCTAAAGATTACCATTAGATTATTTTCTAGTCGAAAATGCATTGCATTATTTAACTCTATGAATTGCATGTAAACCCTTTATAGAATCAGTAGACAGTTGTGTTGCAAAACATTTCAGTTTCCACAGAAATCCGAAACAAATACCTAAGTCCATTTCAAATTAATACTATAAAATAGGCACATACCGTGTTTTTGCAATTTTAGTGCATTCATTCAAATACAGATGGCGCTGGCTGCAAGTACGTTGATTTGAAGTTCACTCTCCGTGAAACTGCTGAGGACTTATGTTTTAAAACATTGCGAATCGAAAAAAATATTCTACATGCTTTCTAATTCAGTTAATCTTTTAATTATAATATTTGCTTAATAATTAAATTTATTATTTTAAATAATATTTTCTTAGTTGCGCAGAATATTTAGTAGTTTTGGCTCAGGATGTAAATTATTGTCCCTGTCATTATTCTCGTTTTATTATCAAAATTTTGAAAACCAAATATATACCTATTTTATTATTTGCATAACTTTTTCAAAGTACTTCAGGCTTTAGATGTTGAGATATAAAGGATTAAGCATAATATAACTTATCATTATCACATTATCATAGAAATGTTTAAACGTACATAATACGACATAAATATGTTTTAATTTTTCGCAACTGGTTTAATATCTAAAAGGAATAACATAAGAGTTATGTTAAATTTAAATTTTTAGTTAAAAGTTGTAACTATGAAACATGTTAAAATTGTTTTACTTGCTAATGTTTTCAAGTAATTTTATTTCATATCTGTTGTAAAATTCAAAAAAGTTATTAACTAAAATAAAATAAACGAATCGAAGAGAAAGTCATTTATAAACAGAATATTATAAAGCAAGTGAATCAAAAAGTATAAATCCTTAAATACGAACTTTTGCACGAAGAAGAAAATATCAGCAATTTCGAGAAGAAAAGAAAACCGGACAGAAACTTACTTTGCTTCTCCAACTGTCACTTCGGAGGAGTGAATGGTTTATGCAACTGTCATAAAACACATTCTCCCTTTATATATCTCCCTGAACCACAGTTTTTTTTCAATGAATGACATACTGACATTTTACAAAACAATTTCGTCATCTTTAAGTACGGATTTCAGATGGACACACTCGTAAAGAGAAACCACTCTTTGGGGAATTAGAAAAGAAAATGGAAATGGTGAACCTTAATTTCGAATTAAATCCTCCAAATAAATTTCCAAAATCTCCAGAGGTTTGGAGGGTCGCTGATATGAGCATCATTATAAGTGGATTTGATGCATGGAACAAAAATTAATGGATTTGACTGAAGTTAGATTCAAAACCAATTAGGAATCACCAAATTTCAATCTATTTATGGCGATGGAAGTTGGAAGTTTGTAGTTCTAGAGTTTCGAAAAATGTCAAAATTCATGTTAGATTTGATATGAACGAATAGAATGAAGAAACAATTTTCTACTTTGTTTGAAAATCAGCGGTGGTGAATGACATTATCATTTAAAGTTACATTAAATATGTATAATATCTACATGGTAAAAATTTATTTATCAATACTTTAAAAAATTCGCCAATTATTTTAAAGCTTCCGGCATTTTTATTTTCAACTCGTGGTTTCTGCTAGCAACGATTTCCATCATTTGCGCTTCAATTACAGTGGAACTTTTAACCCTCTGATCGTCCAATTATTTTGTACTTTTAGCTGTCAGGTTAGAAAACTTAGCTTTTAAAGTAAATGCATCAATCTTTTTTGTATTTAATTATATCTCTTAAATTTTAATAGTACTTTCTCCATGATTTTTTAAGAAAATATACATATAAATACTAGCTATCTGCTTTCGAACTGAACATGAAAAACATAAAAAGACTTTTAACCCTCTGAAAGCCACAGTTCTTTGAAATCTACTTCTTTTAAAACCCAGAACGGCCGAAGACAAAAATGAAAGTAGGTAAACATTTCCCTCCCCCTTCTGGTGAGCAAGAGGTCATTTGCGTCGTGGAGGGGGTTCTTTTACCGTCTCCTTTATCGTATCCAAACCCTTGCTGACTGAATAGGGGTCGTTTACAAATTGTGATAAAACTATATATTTTCAGTAAAATATTTTCTAAAAGCTTTATTTTTTACTGCTGTATATGATTATAACAGTAAAAGACAAATTTGATGCGAAAACGTGATATTAGATTTTAATGAGCATGAAGGTACCATTTTAAAATCATTGCTGCGTCAAAAAAATTTGATCACTTAAGAGTTATATATTTTTTTTTATTTCAAGAATGTACTCATCTAGATAACTCACTGTAAGCAAGTAATATATTAAATTTATTAAAACCTAAAATAATTTTGATTTATTTAATTATAAAGAAATTTATTTCCAGAGCAATTTCTCAGATTTATTTATTAGTATCTAAAAGAGAAAAAAGTTCAAAAGATGGAAACTATCAGTAAGATAAACGCATAAAAAGCAAAATTATTTCCAGAGTAGATAAATCAAAATTTGCTAAAAATTACAGAATTTAAAATTACAAAGCAGAACAAAAGAGGCGACACCGGACAGAGAATATTTACTTGGGCATGATATTCTCTTTTTAGGTGAAACTTAATATTTATAAATATTGTTGGTATACTGCTAAAAGTAACGAAGTTGAAGCCTGTCCTTTTCCTTACAAATAGCTTTTGAAGGCGCACGATTGTTATTAAACACAAAATGTAATTGCTACGGAGAAAAGAAAAATGTCGAATTTTAATGAATGTGACAATTAAACCCCGGGTATTCTAATCAACGGGAACTTTTAATTGCATTATTGTTTTAAGAATTACATTTTCTGACTTAAACAGCACTCTGAATATCTAATATCTGCCAATATTCAAATGATCTGTAAGATTTTGTTGAAGTACGAATATTTACATCATTCCATTTATAATTAAGACGGTTTAAAGTATTGGTAGGAAAAAGATTTAGCTTTGGAAAATACTTTATAATGTTACAAACACAATTTACTAAAAAAATCAATGGATTTTATATTTTATCAGTAAGACTTTTTAAAGTACGAATATTTAAGTCATTATATTCACAATTAAGACTTTAAAATACTGTTTGGAAAAAGAAATACTACAAACGCAATTTTTATTTTTAAAAACAGCACATTTTGTTTACATACTTTCCGATATGGGTTTTATAATAATATACATTAAAAAAAATGTCCACACTGAAATTCATTAAAACTAAATAGAATTCATCAATATCAGCAAACGATATTTTGTTAATTTATTCCTGATATAAAACTTTCCAATATTCAGGCATTTGAGCAGTTAGCAAGCAGAAAGAGTAATGTAAATTAAGCATCTGCCCTCGAACACTTACTGGAGACATCAATGAAGAGTGACAGTGGGAGGGGAAACAACCATTGTTAACAAGATAAGATTGCTCCGCAGCTTTTTCCTACCCTTTTGAAAAAGGGAAGGACACAAGCATGCGACACTTCGGCCTCTCGGCCGTTTGTCTGGCAGTTTGCATGATGGGCCGGTAAAGCCGTTGTGGCAGTCAGAGGGTTAAGGCGCTCGGAAGGTTAGTATAAGTATTATAATTGGGAAAGAGAACCTTTCTGCTCATGAATATAATAGTTCTTAGGGTAGGCATTCGTATGTAAAAAAAATCAGTTTTTGTACTGAAAGCCATCGGAAAAAACCAGTATCACTTTAATTTAAACTTTAGATTACATCTGTTTTCAAAATCTCGGAACATCCTCTTAAAATGAGAATTCTGGAGAAGAAACTAAAAAATGTATACCCTCTTTCCTTTTCAAATGTATGGAAGATACGACGTGTAATTGCATTGTATGATACAGGGTTTCATTTCTTACAGTTATTAATCAATATTCGTAATGAAATCACACCGTTCCACAATTGTCCAGTTTCGGTTTGTATCGCGACAAAAGTCGAAATTTCGAGGTCGTCAAATGGTTTTATTTTTTTAGGGTAAGTTGAGAACAAGGAAAGTCATACTTTTTGTATAAACACTTAGTCTCGGCAGGGTTTACGGAGGTTAAAGTTGGGGAATGTCTTTCGAACACTTGAGTCGCACTTCATTGAGCCTTCAGATTTCGCTCTGTAAAGTTTTATGTTGCTCTTTATCAGTCCGATTTTAGAATTTTCATGATGTCTGATTCCAGACAAGGTAAATGATACCGTTTTAAACAGATTATTTTAATATTTCCCATATTTTTATACTATATTAAAAGTACTTTCTTAACTAAATTTTAAAATTTGAAGTGAATTTAAACAAATTGCACAACTTTGCGCTTTGCTTTATGGAGATACAATAGGACAGAACGAGCTCAAATGAAAAGCAAATACAAAAATGATAATAATTTGTAATATGAAAAAATGAGAGGGCAAAAAACTAAACATTGACAAGACAAGAAACGAAAGAAAGAAAGATAAAAGCAATTATAAAGGACAAAATTACTCCGAATTTTTAATCTAACCATTTTTATTTAAATTACTAAATTTGTAGACCCATGCTGAAGAAATCCTAATGTTACAAAATGAAGTAGAATGAGTTTTGTTTAAAATTCAACTTATTTTGACGTTGAGAGTCAACTAAGAAGCAAATCAAAGCTTAAAGGAAGATCTTATAAAGCAAAAAGTAAAAAAAATGAAGACCAACCGTATATAAAGTAGTCGAAGACAATATTATTTACTAAACATTATTTTTTGAGATAAATAAGACATTTTTTTTTAGTCTATGAGGCCTAAAAAGTATTTCCTCATGATAATCTTAGAATAGTATAATTTTATATCTTGTCACTTGAAAACACACAAGATGAAAAACCTCAATGTCGAAAAGTTTATGAAAAAGAAAATTTCAAATACCTCTAGATCAGTGTTTCCGAACGTAGGGCCCACGTCCCTCGGAAGGAACAGTTTGATTGTCAAGGGGGAGGATTCGAAAATGGATTCGTCCTGAATTTGAAAGCCACTGTCTACTGTGATTTAACCAGTATATACTATATGGGTCATTCTGATGAAAAATTCACAATAGATAGCAAAAATTTTATTTTCAAAAGTATGTAAAAAATCTTAAAAATTTCATGGATGTTTCTATGCCTAATAAATAGCCTTGTATTAGTTGTCAAGTTTTCTATTTTAATTTTTCGTTTTTTTTTTAATTTTTACATGTCTACGAAGGAGACAAGATAGTCAAAGAAACTTTTACATTTTAAACGAAAGCATACTTGCATAATTATTGGGAAGATTTGGTACAGGTTTATTTCTTATAATTAAACATTAAAATTAGTTATTAAAAACCAGTTCAAGGAAAATTGTCATTTTAAAATAAATATAATTTTAAATAATGGCACTGACCGTGCGTTAATTAGATAATATTTACAAACAATTTCTAATAAATTAAAGTCAACGTTATGCAGGAAAGTATTCAATTATACACTAGATAAGGAATAACATATATTTATTTAAAAATAAAATGACTTGTAAGTTTCGTATTAAGTTTTTTTTATACTGTCTTCTCTTCTGAATTTGAGCATCTACTGCTTTGTCTTCTTATTTCTTGATATTCGCATTTTTCTAAAAATAAATTAAGATATTAAAATAGTTTTATACACTATTGAAGCTTTAATATTATAAATATTCTAATGAATTGTTTACCTTAGTTCTTTTTGAGAACATAATTTCAAGTTTTTTTTTTTTAATGCAAAAGAAAATCACTAAATTTCATAAAAAATATCTATGAAAAAACTTTTAATTGAAATTATTTTAATTTCTCTAACTGTATCATGATTTTTGAGATCCTCTCTGTCGAGAAGTTGTGTCCACGGAGGAGACAAAAATAAAGTTTTGAATTTTTAAGTGCTTTTGATTTTACGTAGTTAAAGTGGTACATTTATTTTTATTAAATTTGATACTAAATCAACCAAAATTTTTTATTTTAATTATAAATTAGATTATTCTGAACTTACTTTTGTGTCCACGGAGTGGACGCTGTGAACTTTACCAAGCTCTAAATAGAACTAATAAATTGGAATATAATCAATAAATTCGCGATAGAATGAACATTTTTCCTTAAAGAACAAATTGTCTGCCTCTCTTATAAACTCTTTCATAGTATTTGACGTGATCTGGCATTTATATGTTTTTTAAGTTATTTTCTTTGTCCATGGAGGGAGACGTACTTTGACTGATTGCAAAGTGTAAAAATTAATTACTAAGTAAAAATAATCTTCTAAAAAAAGCGTTAGGTTAGACCTTAACTAGAGACTTTAAACTAGTAAATACTGAAAAAAAAATGCAATTTAAAAAAAATTACTTCAGGGTCAGTAAATAATATTTTGAATTTCAAGAGTAGGGATGTCCACGGAGGGGACTTTAGTCTTACATTCAGTGATAAATGAGAGTTAAATAGTAAAACTATTTTAGTAGAAACGTATTGATTGGCTTTCTTAAAACTTAAAATATTTATTTGAACAAAAATATTAGGATATTTATTGCAGTTTCTCATTTTTATCATTCCGGGGCTATAAAAAGTACCTTTTCTTGAGAATGACTCGAATACTCTCAAATCCAAATGCCATATTTCTTTTTGCGATCTCCTCGCTGAATAATTTTCAGAAATAAGTTTTTAATCCACCTCAATCTTTTTGAAAGAAAGTGATGTAATTACGAAAAATTATTTCGTACAAGAATTTCAATTCTCCATTATATGCTTTGAAAATTAACTTACTGTGTTTCTCAACAATGCTCTGATGATTTCTTAGATAGGGCATGACACAAAAAGTTTTTAGAAACACGGCTCTAGATGATTCTCATTGGGAATAAACGAGAAAAGTTGGTTGAGTGACATATAGAAAAAAATTTTACTACAAGTTATATGATGCAGTTTTTGTGGAATTAAACGAGAAAGTCGCAAGAACACTCATTACTTTTTTAAACATTTCCACTCCACCTATTTCATGTTTATAAAGATAAATGTTGCAAAGGATTTTTCAATCACATTCATGATGTAATACAGTTTTGAAATTTTGTGTTTTCGATTTACTTGTGTGTTCACGATGACAATAAACCATTTTCTTAATTTCCCATCTTAATTATTAATTAATCTCTGAATTTAATTTGTTTTTTTCAATAATACTGATGGCACCGGAAATTAAATTTAAGAAAAAAATAATTTCAAGATTCCTTGATGTTTATAACAATGATTTATAAATTAAAGACAAAAACAAGAAAATAATTTAAATGAAAAATTCTACTTTTAAAACAAAGAATAAAAATTTGATTTTAAAAACAGTTTAAATAATTATTTTATTTCATTCCAAGTAACTAAATTGCCTCAGTTTCTTTAATTTCTCGAAAAAGAATAATGAAGCTAAGCATATTAATTTAATTGAAATAAATAAACAGTTTAGTTATTTACCAATATGCTTAAATCTACTGTGAATTGAAACAGATTTATAAACTAGTTAGTTTCCATCATACAGTTCTTTCATTTTCAATATATTTGAACCCAACAAATTTTTAAATTTCGTTCATTTCAATGATTAAATTTTAAAAAGATTTTAGAATCTTATCTCAAATATAATTAATCTGAGTTTTCTAATATCTTAATTTTTTTTATTAATGGATATCCATTTCATTCCTTAAGACTCCGAAAGCCTTAACAGAAATACCTGCATTTTTCTTTAAGGAATTCAAATCAATTTCGCGAAGTAAGCGACATTCTTTAGAATCTAATCCAAACGAGAAAAAAAATTATTAAATAATTTACGGATGAGGGAACATTTGGAATGGAAAATACGAAATTAAGACGTATGTGAAAACTGCGAGTTTTATCCAATTTTTCCTTTGTAAGGAAAAGGAAAAGAATTTAATTTCCTTCGAGCCAACTGGAAGTAGCTCTTAACAAATCAAGTAATAATAAACTCTTACAAATGAAAAACGTTCTTTCTTTCTCCAATTTCCACAATTTCCACACGTTTGGGGAAGATGCCAGTTGTGGAAAAAGAATCCAATAACAGCAGGCTTAGTGTTTTTTATTATTGACATATTTAATAAAATGAATAATTTT
>BGPR01039052.1:0-14453 GCA_013235015.1 Araneus ventricosus | reverse complement strand
GGTGGGCTCTCCGAAAGCAGTAAGGGCTAGTTTGAATAGGTTCCTAGATGAATAGAACGGATTCTTGTGGTTAGTCCCTTCGAGGGGTTGCTGATTGCCCATGGATCAGAGGGGGGAAGAGACTGAATCCGCTGCGCTTTTGGAACATGATCTGTTCGGAGGAGGGCGCACTTTTAAAACAGATAAGGGGTCTTCGAACAATCGCTTTTCGAATCGCTTTACAAGGGAGACCGAACCACTCAGAGGGTTAAAGGGACCAATGAGATGTTTTTCCACATTAAATTTTTCCTTTAGTGAAGCTTAAATTTTTCATTAAGAAGAATTTCTAGAGAAATAATAGGATCTATTTTATCTATGTTTAACTAAAAATGAGCGATAAAAATATTTCTTAATTTTGTAATTCCCTAGGACTCAGTCATCTACTTTATTTACTCTCTGACGTCATCAGTTGTCCACAGAGTAATTGATTAAAAAGTGAAGATTAAGCCAGGAAGGCGTTTTGAAATATCATCACTAAGCAGTCAAAACAGATTATTTAAAATTTCTTTTGAATGCTTAGTGATGTAGATTTAAAAACAGAAAGTTTTGGAAGATAAGTGTTTCTAATAGAAATAAGCTCAATTGATAGATATTTCTATTAATCTTATAGCATTTAATCAATATATTTGGACAAATATTTCCCCCCATCCAAAATTTTATTTTTAAACTTTCTATATTTCTTTATCCCATAATCAGCATAATACAATTATTGTGTATCTTTTTTCTTATGAATAGGATTATAATTACTAAATATGAAATCTATCAGAATTATTCAGAAAAATTAATGACAAAATGTGCAAGCATTGCTTGTGTTAATTTTCTGTGTACTCTCATTCTGTGTATTCATATCAAATTTTCATGTTGTAGAAATATTCCTTTTTTGCATGTACCAAATCTGTGGAAATTAAGCTGTGAAATTAATCTATACAACTTCAGTTGTAAGGTTGTATCGGACTGGTGGTGGCGAGTTTGCCCCCTCTCCCCCGGCCAAGAGCGCAGACATAGGGGGCTGCGCAAAAATTACGCAGTCCCCTGTGTCTGCTTAATTTTTAAAGTTTAAATTGATACCATCTACTGTGTAAAGGAAAAAATAATTCAATAATAAGCTTTCCTTTCCTGATTAAAAATTACTGGTAAATCAAAAATCTTTTAGAAAATATGTATAATTTGTGATTTATTTAATTTGTTGTGTACGGTATTTTTCTTCAATATAGTTTATTCAAGTATCATTTCTCAAGAATACATAATTTTTTTTGTAAAACCTACTTACAAAATTATAAAATTTGTTAAATCTGTGAAGGAAGAATTACAGGAAGGTACTTTCGCGGAGGAGGGGAGAAGAAAATTTAACAAAAATCTAGCATGTAGTGTTTGTATGTGTGTGTGGGGGGGGGGGGCCGATCTACTCGATACGCCCCTGTTCGCTTGTCCATTTATAAATTGAAACATCTTTTTTATTTTAAATTAAAGTGATATTTGGTACTGTAACGTCAGACTCAAAAAAAAGCCAATATTTATATCAAAAATAAATTTCTTAGATATTAACAAAAAGAAGTTGTTTTATTGTACACGCAATTTGAAGATCTACTTTCAAGTAGTGTTCCTTAAACATCGATAGTCTATCGAAACTATCGAAGCCAAGTCGATAGTATCGGGTTTTGGAACTATCGACTGAAATAATCGATAGTCTTCTCCCGTGCAATACTATCAATAGGTGCATTTTCAGTCGATAGTTTAAAACTATCTACTGGAACTATCGATAGTTTCAAAACCATCGACTGAAGCAGTCGATAGTATTGATAGTTTTTAAACTATCGACTGAAACAATCGATAGTATTGATAGTATTTAAACTATCGACTGAAAATGCGCCTATCGATAGTATTGCAAGGGGGGAAAACTATTGATAGTATCTATAGTTCAGTCGATTGTTTGGGAAAACTATCGACTCAACTATCGATAGCTGAACTATCGATGTTTAAGGAACACTACTTTCAAGCTTTCTAAAATAAACAATCACAAACATGTACATCACGTGCAGTCTGTGCCTCAAGAAAAATACATCAAAACGCTGGTAAAGCCGTCTTAGCTCATCATTTGATTATAAGACTGAAGTATGTAAACAATTCGTTACAGTACATTATTTTGAATAGATAAATAAATAAATAAATAAAGGATATACTAAACAAAAATTAAAATTAAAAAAGAAAGAAAAGTATAGATAAGAAACAGCAGATTTAAACATAAACGATGACAATACATCTTTAAGCGTATTTTGAATAGCCAATTTTTATATAGTTAGCAATGTCACAGAGCTTGACAACTCTTTGGATTGCTGCAGCAGTGGCAGTTGGTGTTGTTGGAGTGATGCTATGGAAGAAAAACAAGCGTTCATTTGTAAAAGTTGGGACCATATCCAAGCTGTATTTCTACCCAGTCAAGAGCCTCAGAGGTATTGAAGTAAATGAAGGGAAATGTACAAAACTGGGATTTCAAGTCAATGGACTCGTGGATCGGTGAGAAACGTATTTCCTCTTCCTTTTCTTGTGGTTTTGCTGCAACTTGTTAAAAAAAAAATAAGATTTATTATGATTTATCAGTGGTGTACTCGAAAAATAAGCAGTGGCGGAAGCTCTAACCTGGGTGACATAAATCGCGCTGTTTTAAGAACGTTTTCACAATTTTTTCTTATATATTTCTCGTTAAACCAGCGGGAGTGGTCTCCCCTAAACTTTCTCGTATAGTCCCTAACATATGTAGAGAAAAAAAAATAAGCAAAACGGCACCAAAACAAACAAGCGTCTCTAACGCAGTGGATGAAAAATAAGCAAAAAGGCACCAAAACGAACAAGCATCCCTAACGCAGTGGAGAAAAAAATTAAGCAAAACGCCAAGGACTTCAGCGAAAGAGCGTGGGTAAAATTTGGCAGTGAGCCAAGATCAGTCGATGCTTTTTTGTGTCGTAGAATATTGAAGACAGCGAAAATGCAAATTGAACGCCTTTTTTTAAACCGATTGACACAAAAATTAGACACAAATCTATAGTTAAGGTTAGAAGGCCTCATACAAAATTTTATTTATCTAAGTAATTTTGTTAAGAAGTTAATGCGATCAAAAGTCTGCAATTATACAGACTGACAGACAGTCAACCCTTTGACGGATTTGGCCCAAAATATTATACGGACCTACATTCCTGATAATAAAACTGTGTACCAAATTTTATCCATCTAGCTATTCAAGTTTTTGAGTTATAGTGTTCACATGAACACAGACAGACAGACAGACTTTCCTCAGACGGATTTTGTCCAACATCTCATAGAAACCTAAAAATTATGTGTCAAGATCACATACCAAATTTCATCCCAGTAGCTCTAATAATTTTCGAGTTATCGTGTTCACAGACACACAGAATTCTAAAATTGTGTTTTTCGGACTCGGGGAGGTCTAAAACGTGGAGATTCGTCAAAATCTCGAGTTCGAATTTTTTGACGATTACAATACTTTCTCTTTGTATACTTCGTATACGAGAAAGTAAAATAAAGCAGTACCGGAACGTTCGTTCCGCCTCCACTACATCCCTGTGATTTATACACTTACTTAGATAAATTCGTTACTTAAATAAATTTGTTTAATTGTACAATTATTGTACATTTCTTATTAATTTGACATCTGATTTCACATTTCCAACTTTCAGTTGCATTAAGAAAATTATGGTTTAATTCTTTCTTTCTGCTCAGATGTTATGTTAGTTATTAAACGATTTGTATGCGTCTTTTTATTTATATCTGTGAAGACACTGTTATAACATAATCTTTACTTGCTATAATACAACATGCTATAATACAACTTGCTATAATACAACAATATAGATACAACATGCAATTTGTAATATAATTATTTGAGAAAAAAAAATCAAGAGTATTTTGTTAGTGGTGGAAAACAAAGAAGGAATAATGTACGGTATCATGGTTATGATTTCCTTAATTGTCATTGCATAAATTGAATAATTTATATGACAGTTGAATTGAATAATTAATATAATCCATTTGTAAAGAATATTATATTTTCCCAACAAATCATAACAATTTTACTTCAGAACGGCTGAGTACTTTGAAGTGTGCAAAATAATTCTTCGAGTTAATTTTGACTGGAAACCACACCATTTCATTGAGTTATTAAACTATACAAAAATATTCTAGACAGTAAGAAATAAATTATCATGAAAGGTAATTTTTTTTATAAACTTTTTTAATGTTAGGATGTTCACCAATGCAAAATTAATGTCAAAAATTTAAAACAAAACAAATTTTGAAGATATCGAGAGTTAAATTTGCTCATCTAAGGAGTTTTTAAATATTTTTACGGGAAATTATATTAGAAAAAATAGGTATTAGATAGAAAATAGGTTTCAGAATTCTGCCAATACATGTGATTCTTAGAACTTAATTTTTTATCACTATAAAGGGAAGTTTATTAGCATATGTAAATATGTCCTTTATATAATGAATTTTCTTAGAACTAGAAAATCAGTGATTAAAATTTATTTATTTATTCCTTCTAGCTCATTCATGGTGATAGACGGTGAGGGAGTTCTTATCTCTCAAGAAGAAAGATCAAGTTTGACTCTTCTAACTGTACAGATTGATGGTAAAACGCTTACTATATCAACACCCTCCGGTAAAAAACTTAATGTGGAAATAAAAGATTCCAATTCTCCGGATGATAAAACGATTCGTTGTAGGTAAGGCTTTTTTGTGTGTAATTTTTATATTTTGCTATTCACGGAATTTTGTATGGAGTTTGAATTTTCTTTACTGTATATTCAGATGCATGGAATTTTCAATAAGCGCACAGGATTTTCACTTTCTTCTTTATTCTTGACATTACAACACACACACAATAGACGATTACAACTGGACACAACACATATTAACAGAATATACACATATTTGAATATTTAGCCGCTGACAAAGAGCGATCTGTGCCTAATTGCACAATGCAGACAAACGTCGTGCCGAAGTACGATACAGCAACCACTGAAACTGACAATGAAACCAACTGAGACTGCTCTTGAGCTGCATAGCATATATTTATTTACAAGGTATACACAGCGCCATCTACAGACAGCATTCATTTACATATTTAGTATATGAATAATAATAAATAAAAGATAACGATCACAAATAAGATTACAGATTTGATATACATGAACATTTACATATGATGTAAAAAATATGTTAATACAATTTGCTAAAATAAATTGTTTATACTGGAAGAAGAAGAAAGATTCTACTAATTGTCACTCTTAAAAAAGAGGTGCTTTTTTTTGACTGACTAAATATAAACATATTTCTTCACATTTTTAGTGTTTAATGTAGATTTGACAAAATTTTTGCAGTAGAGAATATTTGAATCTATTTTTTTAAATTTTGTACTCCTTTATTTATACTTTATCATGGAATATTTTGGAGTTGAAAACGAAGAATCATTAAAAATGAATTTTGGAGCTACATTGCAATTCTCTACATTAGTTATTTCATCTTGCATAACAGAATTGTAATTGTAACAGAATTGTAATTAAATGTCTGCTTTTATCAGTATTAAAAAATTATGTTTCGCCATTGCCAAAACTATTCAAATGTTTTAATCGTGCCAAACTCGCCAACTCATTGAAACAATCAAAATGGCCACCTTCTTGAAAAGGAATAATAATAAATAATAATACTAATTCTTACACATGCATCGATTTTTGTTGCTCTTATGCCAAAACTGAACTTGTAACTGCGCAACAAACAAATTTACAGACAGACGGAACGCTAAATGGCCGACTTAAAACGGAGACTTTGCTTCGTTTGGTCAATTATTCCAATTAAACATAAAATCTTTTAACAAAATTAGTAAGATGCAGGATCTGAATATACCAATAAATTTACATTAGATAAAATTCATGACTTATGCATGTTAGATGAAATTTGACAGACAGCATTGAGGACTTCAAATTTGTAGTTCAATATTTTTTATTTATTTTTTTTCCAAATATATTCTTAGGAAATTCTGTAGTTATTTTGCAGATTACTCAGATTTAAAACATTGTCCATGTATTTGTTAATAACATCTTTAGTTTTATGCGTATGCCATTTTAACTCCATGACTACATCTGCATTGTTGCATGTGTTGTATCTAGAAGTGCTACTTGTGAAGTGAACTCATTACTTTTCCAATGAGTTGAATCCCAAAATGGGTTCAACTCATTAACCATCAACTTATGGATTCAACCCTTAAATTTGGTTTTAAGGGAGTCAGTACCCGATGTACTTTCAAAATTTCTATGTTTTGATGTTTATATAGTTGAAATCTCCATTTCAAGACCTTTCCAACCATATAAGTCTTTTGCTCGTTTTCATATTAGAAGTAAGTTAAAATAAACTTTAAAAAACTGTAAGCAGATTAATGTAAAACAAGATTATTACCTTTAACTTGAATTATCTCAAAATAGTATTTTTGAAACTGCGTGTACCTTTTTCCCAAAATCTACTTCATATATGCTCTTGAAATTTTTACCACCTATTCTATACATATAAATGTATATACTGATGTGAAATTTTTTCCTGATATTTCAAAAAAAAATTCTTAATAATACTGATCTCGTGTTAGAAAACGGCATTTTTTGAAAAATTCATAGTGACATTCAGTTAAAAAATTTTTTAAAATCACCAAGCTATATTAATGTAGGAATTTCACCTCAGCATAGAGATAAATGTCTGCTTAAACCGTATAAAAACATTCCAAACATGTATCTGCAATAGAATGAGAGAAAAGGTAGATAGAAAATGGCCAATTTAACACTGGCGGCATAGGGAGTACTGACTCCCCTTAAAACAAATATATTATTCAAAGATAACTTACATGATTCATATAATGACAAATATACACTATCTTTGAATATTGAGAACCTTGATGCTGTACACACTGTTTCAGGAAAAAAAAATAAACTGTATAATTTCATTCGTCAGTCACCAAATCTCCTCCGAGATCCTAAAAGTAAAGATATTAGTATTCCTTTATTGAATAGTTGCACAGCGCATTAAAATTCTTTACATTTTCTGAACCATTCTCTTCCTTCTATCAGTTACTCAAATGCAATGCCTACTAATACGCATATTTCAGGTTCCAAGTGTTAAGTAAAAGCCATTATATACAATAAAATGCCTTGCTAATCGTACTGAACTTCCAATTAGTGTAAAAGAAGAATTCAAACGCAGCAGTTCCCTGAACTTAATCCCAAAGCATACGTGACCGGTCAGACAAGATGACGAAAATCGTGGACTGTATTCAACCGGCTTGAAAATACACACCATGCTGACAAATATCGTCAGCAGCGGAAATTCAAACCAATCGGGTGTGACTTTGACGGTGACGTGGTTGGCCTATTCCCCGATACCGAAATCCTGTCAATGCTTCACGTGCTACAAACCTTTCTGCTGAGTGGCATTGTGCTCACGCTCAAGATAACAGCACGCAATAGCTCTCCGTGTGATAGCAGCTTAAAACTACAATAGGTTAACCTTCTGACTGCGTATCCCGCGATTTTCGCGGGTTGGAAGCTCGTCTGTTTTTTACTGCATCCTGCGAATTTCGCAAGCTAATTTGTTTATTTAGTACTTTTAAAGCATTGAATCACAATACACTAATAAAGCCCTGATAGTAAATAACAATTAGCTTGCTTCGACGGTATTTGCATATGTTTTAAAACGTTGCATCTAAATAGTAATTCAAAAAAAATTATGCAGTCAGAGGGCTAATGAGGAAGGAAAAAATCTTCCAAGTTTGGTTTGAAGTGGAAAAATTGTTGCAAATAAGCATCCAAGGAAAAAAACGCAGTTTTTCGAAAATTGCAAAGGTGAGGTATTCAGTGTAAAAAGAAAATCTTCCAAGTCGAAGGTTTGTTGCAAACGGCTCCACTACACCCCTGTTGATAATCATCATTTAGACGGCGTTCCGGCTCCACTACACCCGTGTTGACAATCATCATTTAGCTGGAGATTTTACATTATACAGAAAAATTTTCGTGCAAACGTGCATATTATGATAACCAATTTAATAACCCATGTCTACTAAAATGAATCGGACATATACTTTGCCTTGTTTAATATTTTATTAGTTTTCTTTCTTTTTATTTGTTTTATCTGTTTGTTTATTTATTTATGTTTTTGTAGGTTGTTTAAAGATTTGACTGAAGCAGTTGATTGTGGAGATGAAGCGGCATCTTTTTTCCAGTCATTTCTCAATATGCCCGATGTTCGTTTGGTTCGTCATTTTCCTGATTTGTCCAAAAGGGAATACCAACCAAGAGGAAAAGAGAAACCTTCTGAGCAGCAACTCAGAAAAGAAAGTCCAGTAAGTATGATTTATCATATTTGACTCTTTGAAACCTTACAGGGCCACAATTACAACATTTGGTAACAATTTCAGTTTAAAAATGCGCGCATTTTTTTGGAAGAAAATATATTTTATTCACAGTGACCTAGGGAAGGCAAGTGGCACCTGAGGCATAATATTGTTACCAAAATCGTCCATTTTGTTTGTACGGTGAAAACAGTCCAACAAGCAGGGTAACGGAGAATGACACTTTATTCTCGAACATTCCGAGAAACACGAAGCACATGATATAAGAAAAACAGCTCTTGCACCAATTAGCAACAGAAACAGACAGCAAATCACTAATAATTACAGTAACAGCACTTTCAATACCGCTCGGCGTCTAACAGCTTACCAGCTCGCACTGCGGTCTAAAGTCCAAAGACGATCGCAGTCGATCAACCACTGCCCTGTTATCCCAGCACGGAGCTATTTAGGGCACGAACACACGGAGCGTTTACGCCGACAGCTGCAGCCGTGACGCGACATGTGATGCAGTGTTCTTGAATGGCGCTGATCACACTGGCGCGGCAAAGTTGTGTAACCGGTTCTCGTCTCGCGCGTATCATCCTTCCCCAATGAAGCAGCTCAGGTTTCGCCGGCAAAATCGTCGCATGCTCCCAAGTGACAGTGTTCACAAGTGTTTTTTTACGAAAACGTTTTCGCCCTACGCAGATGACAGCTCCAAGGACCGATTCTGTTTTTAAAAGTTAGATAAAAATTTATAAGTTTTTAGATGATTTAAAACATTTTTTCAATTAATTATATTTTGTTATGCTGATATTATGAATTTTTACAAATAATTAAAGCGAATGTGTCCGTAGTTGTACAGGATGAAAATGTAATATGACTTACTTTTTAAAGTGTTTTTTTCTACAAAATAACACATGCAATGATCATTATGAATTGTTATATTGTTTAAAAATAACTTAAAATGGAATTTTTATCAAAATAAAATTATTTTAAATTCAATTACATGCCTACAATTTATCAGAATAACCAGAATATTCATGGGATATTCTTTAATTTGTGAGAATATTACATGAAACACCGGGAAACAAAAAAATATATACTAATGTATGCTATCTTCGGTTAAATTGAGATTTTTCTGAAACAGTTCCATACATTATAAGTTGTGGAATTTTTATCCATTATATGCAATGAATTCTTCCTTCGTTGGGAGCTCTTCAAATAAATCATCATTTTTGAGCCGCGTATATCACTCACTCAGAAAGATTAACGCCGAATGTAGCCACGAAAGCCAAAATGCAGCGCCACCTTGCAGCGATGATTCGCTAAATGCCTCGTGTGAACACCACCGACACGTTTTCAGCTCTCAGCCGAATTCGCCGTAGCCGACCCGTGTGTCGGTACCCTTATAGTCTCCCCGACAGGCCGTGACGTCACACAGAACCATCTGGAGAAATCCGTATCTCGGCTCCTTATAGAGATATCAAGAAAATTCCAGTAGTTTTGAGATCCCACATTTCGTGGCTAAAGCCACCAAATTTGTCGCCAATTTGCCAAAATGGTTGCCAAGGTCGGGGGCAATGGCTCCATTTCCCCTTCATTCCCATACATACCCCTGTAGAACTCTCTACCCAAACATAAGACTAACATTGCTGGGAAGCGATTTTCCATGTTCGTAGCACTCGTAACATTATGTTATTTTCAGCTTCGAATCGTCTTTGGCCTTAAAAAAAGAGACAGCAAAAACTGCCACTTTTTCTGCACGACTCCCGGGCATCTATTGTGGAGATGCTGCTTCATCTCCACAATAGATACCGGTTTCCCAAACTATTAATGATTTTCACTTCTATTTATACAGGGTGTTCCAAAAAGCGGAACAACAATTTATTTCCTTAAATATTGCACCTAGATATATACTTCCAATTACAAAGTTTCATCAAATAAGGTAGGAATTTGTGTGAAAACACTTTGGCTTCTGTGGAAGTTGAATATAAAAAGTTAAAAAATTAAATATACGTTCCCAGTAGAGAAAAAGTGTCAATGAGTGAAATGTTATTCTTTCACTCATCTATGTATAAACAAAGTTTCACGTTTCTATCTCTATACAGAGATACGTTAATTTTTAAATTTCAAGGGACTGCCACAAATTTATATGGAAATGTTTATTGCAGAAATGCAAATTTATTCAACATAGAATAACAGCGAAATGCAAATATTTATCAAGTAGTACGTCATCGAATCGTCATGGATTAAAAAAAATTGCCAATGACGCATACTGTTACTCAGCTTCATTGGCAGATAGTTGCAACTATCGACTTGATAAAGAATGGAAGGGCAATTTCAGAAAATGAAAATTTAAGATTTAACGAGAATACTGAATTATTTGCTCTTATCTTTGTGCATATTATTAAGCTTTACCTAAAAGCAGTGGCGACTCGTCCTTCAGGTCTGCAGAGTTGCAGAACTCACCAAAATGATTTTTAAAACTTTTATTTTCGTTTTTATTCTTGTTTGCTTACTTCTTCATTCTGAGAGTTCGATTATCAGGGGAAAAAGGATGAAAACGAGAAAAGAAAACAGAAAATGTATGAAAAAGTAAGACAGACGCAGGTTGACATCCATGGGATCCCGTGGTTCGCCTTAGCATTCTTGATTTTTTCACCATTGGTTGATTTTAGATTTCGGATTCACTTTCATGTTGCCTCAACCAGAACTTGTATGGTCACTAAATATTAGATTCCTGCTGTTAAAAGTCACTCACCGGAAAAAAAGGACTGTAATTTTCCGAAATATAATTCAGATAATTAGAACTACAAGTTTGGACTATTTGAAGGTAAGGCTATTTTTGAAACGTATTTCAATTGTATTCCAGTGGTTGTGATCTATGAGTTGCCATAGGTGGCGCTGTGTTACAGATGACGCTGTTGCGCTGCCAGAATATGTGCAGTTTAAACTGGTAAACTCAAGCTGTTATCGACAGTCTTGCTTGCCGCGTGCTTGAAACATGCGGATTTTCATGAAAGAATGCAAATATTGTTGCACTGTTATTGAATATGTGAACATGTTGTAGTGAGTTATGCAAGCTCATATGAGAACGGTAATTCTTGATGCGTCATTGCAATTTCTGTTAATCAGCAAGTCAACTGTTTATGTTTATCATCTTCCGTTCATGCTGTGTGTTTGCTAAATAAACTTTGTTCTTCAAACATATATTATAAAGTTTTTATAGCACTGCTTGTTTCTGGGAAGATGAGCCTCACTGCTGATATGTCATCATGGATACCACCAGGTTCCCAATATGAACTATTTTTGAAAATACTTCAATTAATGTATTATTTGACTATTTTTTTATATTTAGCAAGAGTTAACAAATACGTTATTTCCTGATTCAGTATGCAAACAATCAATGATTTAAAAATTTTTTTTATAAAATTATTATTTAAAAAGAAAGCAGAATTAAAACTGGACAAGAAAAAGATTTTTTAATATTATACAAAAATTAAAATGAATAAAATTGAAAAAAGAAATGAAGTTAGAAAAATTACGACAATGTTTAAGATGCGCGCCATTGCAGCAGCATAGCAAAAAACAGAGAACAATAGACAGATATACCAATAAAGCCACAATTTAAAAAGGAATACAAGCAATCCAATAGTAATTTGAAGTAAACGAAAAGCATACAACAAAAATAAGGAATCCATTCTAGTTCACTTTTTCAAGGGCTAAAAACTATTCGAAATGGATTCAAAAGGATATTTAGGGAATTTTCTGTAGAAGCAGGCCTTTAGGCCAAAACAAAGCTTCTCATAGCCCGAACTCCCCCAAAAAAGCAACCAGGAGAAAATCCACAAGCACAAACGTCAAAAGAAAAAGGAAATAACATTAAAAACGTTAATAAGAGCAACAAAATATTAGCCATCAAGCTTAATTAATAAGCTTTCATAAGGTAAAAATCAAAAAGAACTTACCCCCGTAGAATTTAGCCAGAGAAAAATAATTTGCCCGCGCTTTCGAGAAAAGCAAAACAATAAAAACTAGTCTCCGTGGCGCCATCTATATTCCCAAAAGAGGTACAGAAAGGCATAAAAAAGAAAAGAAGGAAAGCAGGGGCCAAGACAGCAATCTCTTTACCAACACGGGAAGGAGACCAATTCAGAAGTATTAAGAGAGAAAAAAGCCCTTATTTCCCATTTTTAACTACGCATAAATGTGCGGGTTTTTTTTTTTTAAACTGTATATTCCAGACTGTTCCTAAGGACAAAATCTTTAATGTTGTAAATGTTACAAGGGAAATGGTTATCATTGAGAGTTTTTAAAAAAACATTGGATGCAAATAAGAAATCATTCCTATTGTTGCAAATTGCTTTAATTCTGTTGGCTTGACTGGAAATCACGTTTCTAAAAACTCTAGAATCTAAATTGGAATGAAAGTCACAAAGAGTTTTACACTTAAAGTTAAATTCAGCTCTTTTGTCATAAAGTCCAATCATAGTAACATGCTTGTTAATGTCAATCTTAAGATCTAAAAAGGTACCTTTATCTTGATGAGAGTTCGTTTTATTAAGTTTAAGTTCTTTTGGATAACAATTAATAATTAGATCTAAATCATCCGCATTTAAAAGAAGCAAATCATCTATGTATCTGTAGCCGTAAATTAGATTATTTCTAATAATTTTATTTTCTGATTCCGTGCATTATATATTTTTTTCAAATATGTATATTATCAGTAAAATATATGACTAAAGACTGGATGAAACAGCAGTTAGAGATATGGAAAAGAGGTCGAGGTCAATAACTTTTTCTTTTTATATATCTCTAAGTTTTGCAGATAGAAGAGCGCAACTTTATATGTGAATAGATGAATGTAACAGAAACATTTTACTAATTGACATTTTTGCTCTATCGGGGTCGTATGAAAATTTAATTTTTGTAAATTCTTATTATCAATCTCCTTGGATATCAGAGTATTTTCAAACGAATTCCTACCTTATTCGATGAAACTTTGCAATTAAAAGTCTAGGATCTATATTTAAGGAAATAAACGCTTGTTCCACTTTTTTGGGACACCCTGTACCGATTTTTAGCTTATGATAAAGATAGAATCTGCTATTGAAATTGTTCTGTATATCAGATTTACGGAATATAGTTTTCTAATCGTACTCGAGTTTTTACTCTCATTACTAAAGTACTTTTTTTCCTCTTTCAGAATCTTGCATTTCAGAATAAAGCAGCTTTTCACGTGGTTTCAAAGCCTTCTATTGATGATCTGAATTCCAAACTTGAAGACCGTAAGGTATCAGAGGTTAATTTCAGACCGAATATTTTAGTGGACGATTGCAAGCCTTTTGCAGAAGTGAGTGGATTCAACATTTTTATTAGTTATTTTTTATTTCAATTTAACTTATTGCTATAAAAGCCATTTATACAACACAGCCATAGAGTCCCAAGGGGTAGATATTGTTATAGGAAGTTCATCAGAAAATATTTAACCCATTGTATTTTTATGTAATAGGATGACTCTAGTCAATCCATTTGTTAAACGTATTTCAGCGACTCATTTTCACTACCGAGAAAAGGGCGAGTTAGGGTTCATTTACCGTCACATTATTTTTACTTGAACAATAATAAATATGTATAGGTTTCATTAAAAGTGTTCCTGCTGTTGTTGACACATATTCCTACTTACCTGAGGGGTGTAACCATCCCAAAAGTTTGCATCCGGGACATTTACATTTAACTTCATTGTATTTTAAGTTCGAAAGTTTGAAACATGTCAACCAAATTTCGTACTATTTAGTCCATTAATAGTTTTATTTTTTCAACCCCCCCCCCCCCCCCGCTCTCAGCCTGAAAAAAAGGATGTTGTTAAGATTCTTTTACCCCTATAATACTGTTTGTTGGCTGATCAGAGACATGTGTTTAAACTCTCATCAAAATCGCCTCATCCGTCTTGACGTTGAGCTGAAACATGCATACACATATTGACTTTTAAATCTATAGCAAAAAATATTATACTATTTATTAGCTT
>BGPR01039051.1:0-14453 GCA_013235015.1 Araneus ventricosus | reverse complement strand
TCATTGTACTTCGTTCAGTTACGTATTGCTGGCACCCGTCCACTCCTTGTTTTCTAAAGTTAAACCTACTCATCCTTGTCATTCAGCCGGATAATGTCCCTCAGAAAATACGTACGCAATTGAAAGAGTGTCTTGACAACCTATGTAGGTACATAGAAATGCTCTAGGAAACTATAAAAGTTTCAAAAAATTCTAAAGAACTTCCATATGATCATGCTTAGTTTATGCCTTTTATTTCACATTTTATTGAATTTCCTATTCTTTAATTTTTTTTTAAATTGCCAGCCGTAACATAGAAATAAATCGCTATACTTTGAAGTGAACGCACTTTCTATTAGTCATCTGGCTTTTATTCCAGAATTTGGTAATTTTTTAAATTAGATTTTAGAATTTTAGAAATTGCATTCCATTTGCACCTTTTATTGCGTGAAAATGTCTTATATACATTAATAAGCGTTTAAAACATCAAATTCTTATTCGCAGATCTAATTCTACTCTTAACCGATTGAGAATCACATTTTATTTATTTATTTTTAGTCCAATGCAAGTCATGATATTAAAAAAATACATCAGCAAGACACTTTTTTTATTTAAAAAAGAATGCTCTCGAACCAAATAATAAAGAAGCTCGATTTTTGGGCAAAAAAAAAGCCTAAAGCGGATGTTGTCTGACCTCACGTTTTGAATGTATTGTAATACATGTAAATTTTTAGGCCATATGGATAAATTAATGCATATTCTTCAGTATAAACTGTTTACCTCAGATTCTGCCGAATCAAGAAAAATGTAACCATATTTTTTAACTATATTATTTCTGAAATTGATATTTGAGGATACGTTATCACAGACTAAATCTACGTAAATAAAAAGCCCTATCTTACATGAACGAATTATATATTTGAATTCTCGAATATGTATAACTTTCTAGAATGTTAATTTATTCTAAATATTTATCGAAGGATACCATTCTGATTGTTTCCGAGCTAACTCTATAAAAGAGGAATCCAGTGTACGATTTACCTTTTAATATCATCCCTCTCTAAATATCAGTAGTTAAATATAATAGGTTACTCATCCACTCATATTAATAGTTATGACCCGAAAAAAGACATGGCCTAGGTAGCGAAGGCCAGTTTAATTTAATTACGTTTAAGAAGCGTTTCGAAGTTTCAGGCTGCTTTCTTTAGGAAAAACATCATAATTTTGAACCGTGGTTAGATAACATGGTGCTAGCAACCACTGTCTAAATTTTCGCGCCATTATCGTGAGAAAGTTTGACCCCTGACAACAGATTTAACCAGCAGCATTTTCACATACATGATTGATATTCGATGAAAACGATTCTCGACCCGAGACCCGATTACACCAATTCCACCAAGCCTCCGTAATCTCAACCATTCTCCTGAAATGATAGACTGAGAAAATGTCTCTAAAAAGAGTTCGCAAACGACAAGCAAGTTCGGTGAGAGAAAATGCCTCGGTTAGCATGATTTATTGTGGCTATTGTGGTTAATGTTCATTTTATAGCTATAGGGAAAAAAAGAAATATCAATTCGAACGTAATTCAATCATTAAATAGCTGTATTTTGGTAAAAAAAATTACTAAATGTATTTTAATGAAATATTTTAGAACTCCTTAGAAGAAATTTATCGTGTTCTTTTGGTTATGCACAGGCTGACATCTGCCACTCCTATCAAATTCTGAAGAAACATGGAATCCCTGATGAAAGAATCATTGTTCTAATGAAGGATGATATTGCAAACAACGAGCAGTAAGTATATAAGATAACTTTAAAATATGAAATATATTTGTATTGCTTTTTCATAACATTTGTAATATTTATTATCTCACAGAAATCCTACTAAGGGTATTGTGATCAACCACCCTAAAGGAAAGGATGTTTATAAAGGTGTTCCAAAAGATTACACTGGAGAGGTGAGAAGAATATAATTTAACAGCATATCTTATGAGCATCATTATTCTAGTTATGATTATCTTTATAAGAATGTATTATACAGGGTTCCCACTTATATCCGTTACACCCCCTTTAACTTCTAAACGGTGACAGCTTAGGCCATAAAGTTGGTGTCTAGATATTCGGAAAATGCGAACAAACAAATGTGTATTTTAAGCGTTCTGTTCTTCGTATTATTGTGTACAAGGTATATTTTCGTACTAAATCGAGAGTGTTATACAACTTTCTAATTGACTTTTTCTTGTATCTTTCACCGTTTACGAGATATGACCGCTAATTCCAAAATTTGCAGCTAGATGGCGTTTTAAGTTGTCTCATAGAGTAGCGCATCGCCTTTTTACTATTCCTAGACACCAACTTTATGGCCTAAGCTGTCACCGTTTAGAAGTTCAGGGGGGTGTAACGGATATAAGTGGGAACCCTGTATAACTATTTTTAAGCTAACACATTACATAATTTGCATTACAGACGTAGACTTAAATTGATGTTTTATTAATTTCTGTCAACATAAATTCATCTGGTTCTCTATATTAATTTTAAATAATATCTTCGTGTGTTCTGGAAAATCCTAATTCTGCCACGTGTATTTTCAATAAATACCATCTCAACCTGTAAACCCTCTTTTTTGTCTCTTCTGCCTTTCTGAAGATATGACGCAATAATTCGTAACCTCCATAATAAAATATCCATCAGATATATAATAAAGAAGACTTTTTAACAGATTGTTGCAAAGAAAAAGAGAAAAGAAAGTTTTTAATAGATTTTTGTTAACTTTTGCATATAACCTTCCTGAGAATGGATTATCTGTTTATTTAGTACATTTCTTTAATATTATTATTTTTCTATTTATTTATTTATTAATATTTTCTGTAATTTCCTTTCTAGGCTGTGACTCCCAAAAATTTCTTAGCTGTTCTTAAGGGTGATAAGAAGGCAGTGGATGGTGTCGGTAGCGGAAAAGTCTTGGAAAGGTTTGTGCAGAAAACACAGCATTGTATATTTAAATTAATTCTAATACTGCAAATTTTTCAATTCCAACAAAGAATTACTTCCTAAAGCATGAGATTCATTTATGTTATATGAACAAAATTGTCGGTTTAAATATAATCGGATTATTTTGATTTTAAAAAATTAATTGACGTTAAAATTTTCTGACGTCACTCTATATCTAATATTTGTGAACAGCTTAATTTTACCCTAAATTTTGCTTCTGAAACATTTTAGTTTGACTCTAAAATATTTGTTAATTGCGAATTAATTGTTTTAAAATGAACCTTAAAAAGATTTCTTCATTGATCCTTGTCCCTTTGCTTCTTTGTCTTATATATGTTTTCTTCCTTGAGAATAAATTTTGAAATTCATTGCATAACAGCCTCTTAATAATTAAGGAATAAATGTATTTTTATTAAGAGAGAATACCTTGAGATTATCTTCAAAGAATAAATTAATTCATTTTATTGAAATTACAAAATCTTACAAATTTACAATTTTTCCCTCCTTTAAGAAAATTTTCCGTCCTTTAGTACAGTTGAACATTTAATGATAAATAATATATTTCTATGTGATTTTGGTTTTCTTACTAAAATATTATTTCAAGCTTCGCGTTTAATCTTCAAATTTCCTTGCTCTATTTTCAAGAAGAAGAGATTATCTGTAAACTCTATACTTTCAACGTAGGGCATTAAATTGTAAGTCCAAACTTTATTAGAATAGGAAGAAAGATAATATCATGTATTTTGAATAAAGCTGAATTTAATCGCTTGGCTTAAAAGCCCTTGAATACTCGTGCATCGACTTATCTCATTTTTAGTCTTAAAACTAAAATTTAATCATTAATTAGCTTTATAATTTTACACAAAAATTACTTAGAATCTATAAACATCTCAAGTATTATATGCCTTCTGAGATGAATGAAAACGACAACCGCTTTCCAAAACAGAAGGGAGCATCTTATTAGCTAGCAAAGAAAATTATTAAGTGGTTAAGGAGTGTCAAAGTCTAAAATTTATTAAAAACCAAAATGAATACGTACCCAAGATTATAAATATCATAGTGAAATTTATTGGTTTCTTGATATGTAATTTTTTGCCTTTTTTTTCATGATTGCTCGTTTTTTTTTCAGTGGTCCTAATGACCATGTATTCGTATATTTTGCTGATCACGGAGCTCCTGGAATAATTGCTTTCCCTGAAGATGTAGGTGAAAAAAGTTTAAGCTTTCGTTTAAAGAATAAGATAGTTTTCCAAAGATTTCCCACACATAATACTTTATAATAAACTAGAATTAGTGTTATTATCCCTAATAAATAAGCCACTGCCATCCTTATTATTCCTTATAAAAAAGTCGTTAGTGCTCTTATAATCAATTCTTAACATAATAACAATGCAATCTTCATTATAAGTCATCAAAATGATTTCAAGAATGTTCAGATGGACGAAGTTTATTAAGAATTTGCATTAAACATTAACATTACTAATGAAGTGAACATTTATGACAAGTTATGTCGAGTAATAATAAAAATTGCCATTTGTTAGTGTGTATAAAACGGAATTAATATATCTAAATTTCTAAAAATTGGCAAAAAAAAATATGAAACTATTTTTGCACAAGTACTCTTGCAAACTAAGGAAAACCTTGATGATAAATTATTTTTCTCCATTTAGGACGCTGAATTACTTTTCCTGAAAATGTAAACAGTGTTATTTATTTTCCTTACTTGACTTACCTGCATGAACTTAAGACAAATTTAATATTCTCAACAGAAATAGCCCTTTAAGGCGGAATGAGTTTTATAGTACTTTTAGAAGCAAGATAAAAATTATATGGTTGTCTTAAATATTTTTTTCAAAAATTATAAAACAAAACAATACTAATATGTATCAGTAATTTAGAAACATCTTAAATGTGTTAAACTATTTTGGTATATTTTTTGTAAAATTTATTTATAAACTTATCTTTTATATTTTTACACTCATTTTGAAAAGCAGTAGCCGCTTTTTATTTATATTACACAAAATCGTTGGATGGAATTAAAATTTAATTATACAAAGTGTAGATCTGGACCTAAGTTGAGAGACTTAGTAAAATGCAGAATTTTGTTAAAATGAAATTCTGAAACTCCTATTTCATTTCTTTAGGAACTGTCTTCAACAGATTTAAATCAAGCAATAAAGTATATGCATCAGAAAAAAATGTACAAAAAGGTAAGCAACAGAAAGTACTAATTTTATATTAAATAAGTAATAAAAATTATTAATTTTGGAATGTAGTTAGTGATTCTGTTTCAAACATAATCACACTTTTAATGAAAAGTTTTTCTATATGTACTATCAATTTTCATAGTCTTTAATGTTAGTAATACAGTTGCCATATTTAAAGGAAGTTGAAATGGTATGATAAACTTGTGAAAATACACCTGTTTTGTACTCGATGTAAAATGCTTTCGATAAAATAGAAATTTAAGAAGCATTGATTAAGCATTCAAGGAATAAATTATCTTCAAATCAAACAAAAAAAACATGACGTCAGAATAAAATGATCTCATTCAATTTGTACTTAATATTTGAACAGTTGAACAATAATTTTAGAAAGCTATACTAAAACGCAGAGGAAAATGTAGCCTTTATGTTTAATAGGTTACCATTTTTCACATTTCATAAAAAATAATTTTAACAAAAATTAATAATTTTTCAGATGGTCTTTTACATTGAAGCTTGTGAATCCGGATCTATGTTCGATGGCTTACTTCCAAACAACATCAATGGTAATTTGGGATTATTGGTAACACAATCGTAATTTATCAAAATCGTTTGAAGTTTATAAAAGAATATAATATTTTAAAATAAGCATAATACCATATTAATACTATTCTTTTGAAGTTAAAAAATGAATTGTTGTGAATTTAAAGTTTTGCAGCTGATTAAATCAAATAGTATTTATAGATTTCTTGACTTCTTATTTGGGTTCTTTAATACTTAAAATTTTCTCTTTTCTTTTCATATTTAGTTTATGCTACCACCGCTGCCAATCCAGATGAATCCTCATATGCCATTTATTTCGACGAGGACAGAGAAACTTACCTTGGCGATTCCTACAGTGTTCATTGGATGGAAGATTCTGACAAAGTATGACTCTTTATTTGTCCATTTTTATGATTTGGTATAAATTCGTTTAAACTAGAAGCAGTCCAAGCATTCCAGGATATAATCTGCTCATTTAGTTTCTGACAAAGTATGAATCTGGTTTCTCATTTTAATTACTTGGTTTATATTTTTTAACTAGAAGGAAATGCAACTCCACATTACGATATCACATCTGTATTAATAAGATTAGTGTCAAAAAATATATTTGATATAGCTGAATTTATTAGTTCCCATCCCTGTCTCCTCGAGTAACCATTGTTTCATCGGAAATTCGAGTGTGGTGGCGAATGTTTCAGTTTTAGAAAATTTCATCCGACTTTCTTGCTATTATGATGCTTATTTCTGAAGAATTCATTGATTTCGCATTTAGATATACTGAACGCGTTTCTATAATAAACTCATATCAAAATCTACAGTCATATAATAAAACTCTGATGACATCACGCACCATAAGATCTAACTCGCATTTCCTACAGAATAGAAACGAAGCTATCCATGTAGCCAAAAAACCGATCACTGACAAGTAAGCACAGCCTTTGGGTATACCTCTTAACAAGGTATTTCATATTATATCGCGAGTGAACGAATAGCATAAGCGCAAAATATCCTGATCATCCCATCCTCATTTTTGGTGTGGACGTCCTACAAGAAGTTAAAAAACTGTCTTATAAATAATAAAGTATGATTATGAGGCTGCATCAGACTACTGAAGATCAGACATCGGAATTTTAAATATCGCATTCAATCAGCATTTGTGAATTATGTAGGTGAAGTTTAATGTTCTATCAAAATGAGACGTTTCAAAGCTATTCAAAATTTCCATTCGCGTACAGTAAATGAAAATTTTCGATAAAAATATTCAATACAGTCAGCTCATGAGTGATATTACTAATACTATCTTTGTGCACATCTTAAATGCAAGCATAACAGAATTCCTCTAGTATCCAAATTTGTGTAATGCCAATGAGATCGCACTTCAAAGGCTTAGAATTTTCTGAAAGGGATAATTTTCCGTTCAAATTTGCTTTTGTTTTTTAAATTGTTTTAAAAGTGGAAAATCACATTGTAGTTCGTTTCTGTTAGGTAAAATGTAGAAATTGCTGTTGGTTTTTGAACCGTTAGTAGCATGAATACGAGAAAGTTGTCAACACCCAAACAATAGAGGATAGAATCTGCTCATTAAGATCATTTTAAAAATATTCTAGATTAGAAAGGGTAAAAGCGAAACAATTTCGTAAAATAAATAAATAAAATACAGCTGTTGCATAAATAGAAATCGCTATTATAATTTTTCAAGTACGTTAAGGTCTTAAAATTTTTAAAATAACAATCTTGCGCCTATTTCTCTTGATCCGAAGTTGAAAAATCGAAAGAGTCAAAACAAATATAAGATAAGTTCTTTTACTAAATACATCAGAAAAAGGGCCAATAAAATAATCGTTACAATCTGTTAGCGATGAAACATAAAAAATGCAGGTATCTCTAATATGGAACCTTGTGTTCTATGATATTTCTATCATGAATTTTATGACTAAAAAAGTGCATAACTGAGAGCAAAAGCAATTAAAGCACACGTTTTTTATAAACCACTCAGATTATAATTTCTTAACAACGATAAAACTTAAATTGAGCCATAAATACTCTCAGTGTTTGCTAATACCTGAAAATACAAACAATGTTATGTGTTGTTTGACTTTCAGGAAGTGTTGACCAAAGAAACTCTTCAGCAGCAGTTCAAGATTGTTAAAAAAGAAACAACTGAAAGCCACGTCCAAGAATATGGAGATTTGGTAAGGAAATCGCTAATTAAATTTTAATGCATTTAATATAATCGGAAACCAACTAGCATTTTACAAATTTCGAGTTTATTTCTCTAAATTGCACTTGAGTGTATATAGCATTATTTTCAAAACTGAACCGGTTTCGAATCAATTATGGAAAAATGCATTTGGAGAGGGGTGGGCCCGTTCAAATGTCATCCTCATCATCTGATAGTGGTTCAAAAATACGAAATATGTCCAAAATTAACCCTCGTGTTGCTTCAGAATGAAACATTAATCTAACTAAACTGAACTAATTCTGAAATTTTACATCTGCTCATCATAATTAAACTAAATCTAGATTATAATTTGTATGATTACGTGGATTAGAATGGAAAAAAAATATGTAGTTTGCTGCTATGAGGATGCTCCTTTGAGCTCCCTGTGTTTAAGAGTTTCAGCAATAAATTAAAAAAGATTCAGGAAACATACAGGTGTGAGTCGATCGGATTTCTGTACAGACAAAAAATATATAAGATATGAAGAGAATTAAAATTTTAAAAATGATGTAATTTACCTTTGAGGGGAAAAAAATCCTTGCCAAGGTGCCAAAGGGCGCTAGAGGTGTAATTAAAAATGATATTTGAGGGAATATTAGAGTAAATATATAAGTTCCTGAAAATGGTCGCGTTGTCCAAAACTCACACGTTTTTGATAAATGAAAACGCCAATTATTCAGATTTTCAACGAAAGTATCATCGATAGCAAAGGGGAAAAAAGACTCGACACGTCTCTTAACTGATGGGAAGTTTTCTAAAATATAATCAGAAATGGCACGAGACATTTTCTTGGAACGTTGGTAAGATTGTCTTACTTTTCTACTTGCGTTTAAAATGAGAAGAAATATTAGGGAAACCATTGCCTTAAGACTAATAATAAAATGATTAAGTTTCTTGTCGCAGTCGATTACTTACAATTTTGGTTACGCTTTAAATAGAAATAAATATTGCGGCAGACATTGACTTCAAACTGATTATAAAATTGTTTCCTTTTGCAGTATATTGCATTAATTTTCTCTTGTATTTTTAAGCAATTTGTTGACTCAAGATATAATGTAACATCAAAAACTGTGCTTTTATCATTCACGAATCTTTCTGCTAAACCGAAGATTTTAGTTTCATTTTTCTCTACTCTTTTTCTATTAATAAAACATTTGCTTTTACAGAGCATTGCCCAAATGCAAGTAAGTGAGTTTCAAGGAAGAAAAGATGCCGAACCTATCGTGCTGCCAGAAGTAGAGGTAAGATCTACTTTGTAGTTAAGTACTGCCGAAATTGAAATTCGAAAAGTATTATAAATTATGTATTGTTCAGCAATTTAATTCATTTCTTTGTAAATAGCAATACACTAAAATTAATTTCAAGCAGAAAGTAGAATCGTCTGACATTACAATATAAAATATTATTAATTTTATTCTTTCAGAGAGACTCAGTTCGAAGTCGCGATGTGCCCATCGAAATCGTCAGAAGGAAGTTCTTAAAAGCTGATTCAGAAGAAGAACAATCTGCTCTGCTCAAAACTCTGAACAAGATGTACAGAGTAAGTTCATAAACGAAATTTTGTTTGTCTTGAGGATAATGCTGCATTAAGATAGCATTCAAATAACATGATTTTTGCTTAGATACCGTTATAGGAAAGACTTTGTACGTTAAATACGATATTTATTGTAAATATGAAAATAAAATATTCTAGCAGCACCAGCCGTGCTCCTCACTGGCACAAATACCTTGCAACTTCGTCGCTGCTAGCAATCACTACTTTTTTCAGTTTAAATACTGCATATAGATTAGTGGAACAGGCTATAAAACGAAAAGAACCTCATTTCAGTTCTAATATTTTAATCAAATTTGTCACGAATTTCTACATAAAAGCTTTCAGATCCATAAATATAATATTATATCCCTCTAAATAAACAGTATCTACCACCTATTAACGATATTTTACAAAATCCTTGAGGTGCCATGTTGATTGAAGCGCATACAGACCAAAGATACTGTTTTAAGCTTTCTCAATACATGGCGCATTCTGATTCATTAGCTACGTTCGCAAAGTGGCGAAATTGATTCAGTTATTGAAGCTGGAGGACTCTGGCGAGGTTTTGGCCCTTAGAGAATATACATTGAAGTAGTGTTTTGCAATTTTTTTCAAAAATGGAAGGTGTTGAGGGGGGCAGGCTACCATTGATGACACATTTCATCCCCGTAGCTCTAATAGTTTTCGAGTTATCGTGTTTACAGACACACAGACTGACATAATTCAAAAATTGTGTTTTTCGGAATCAGGGAGGTCTAAAACGTGGAGATTCGTCAAAATATCGAGTTCGAATTTTTTGACGATTACAATACTTTCTCTTTTTATACTTCGTATACGAGAAAGTAAAAATGCGTCCGTTAAAAAAGATTAGAGGTTTATATTTATATAAAGAGTTATTTATTATGTTTCTTGGTGTAGGAAAACCTAATCCATCTGCAAAGAAATACAGAAGAAATTAGCAAAATCGGAGATTTATATTTATTTCAGAAAGAGTTTTTTTTATTTAGGAATTATTATTTCATTTACAAAGAAACGTTTCTGATCGATTTAAATCCAGGTTAGTTATGATTAATAATTCTAATTTCGAATAAATCACGGCTATTTTCTTCATTTTTTATCTTGTACAAAGATGTGTTTGTTATTCAGCGTTTAAATCAGCATTCTTATTGGAATAATTTTCTGTTCTAACATATCACTGCTCTTCTAGAACAGACAATTTCTGAAGGACACAGTGTCCCACATCGTAACAGAAGTTTTCCACGAAGAAGAACAGCAGAGAGATGTCATGGATAACCGACAGAAGCTGAGAAGCTTCCAGTGTTACGACACAGTCCGCGCCCATTTCAACAAAGAATGCTTCCGCCTATCAAAGGTACTGTACTTTTCCGGTATTTTATAATGAATTAATTTTTCTTCAAAAATATCGTATGCAATTCTAAAATTATTTAAATTTTTTTAATTAAATTAATTCAAGATTATTTATATTCATAACTAAAACTTTTCGATGCAGATTCATTTAAATAATAAACAGCGCGTGTGTTGAACCTTCGACTTTCGCGTATATTTTAATAATAAGACACACTTTTTTGTTTACCTTCGTTGTATAGTCGAGTTGCATAGTAAGTATACTCGAGTCTTATAGTGAGTGAGAGTAGTTGTACAGTCGATAATACATTCTCAACCTCTTTGACCGATTGGATCCAAATTTTGGTACAGGTCTATATTTTTTAAGTAAAGAGCGCTTATTAAAGTTCATTCATCTTGCTTGTCATTTTTTAGTTATCGCATTTATATACACACACGAACAAACAGACTGACAAATAAACAGATTTTGTCCAAAATTTAATATAGACATACAATTTTGGTGATAAAACCTACAATAAATTTCATCCCTTTAGCTCACTATGTTTTTTAATAACCGTATTCACATGCACACAGACTCATAGGCAGATTTTCTTTTCGGAGGATTTCGTCCAAAATTTGATTCAGATCTATGATTTTAGTGTAAAGATCACATGCCAAATCTCATTTGTCTTATTTGTTCGCTTTTGAGTTACCATATTCATAGACAAATGGATAGAGAGACAGGCAAATTCCCAAATTTTTTTATTTCCCTACTCAGGGATGTTTCTCAGATTCATCAGTTTAAAACATGAAGCTTTATCAAGATATACAGGTCAAACTTTTTGACAAACAACAATTTCTCTTCTTATACGAGAAGTAAAAACAGCAATGTAAGCAATCGATTAATTCTAGAATAAATAAATTATAATGGTAATGCAACAGAACTTCAAGAATCAGAGACGGCGCTGCAAGAAATCGAATTAAAACTTCGTGATAGCTTCTTTCGTTTAATGTGATGTCTCTTAAACTCTTGTTATGGTAACAATCTAGCTGCAGTCTGTTTTTAGTCTTTTCACTACGAATTGATCCTTTGCGATGTCTCTCTATAGGAAAATATATTTTAACTCGGAGAGACAGGAAATGCTGCTTCTCAGTTGAAAAACTCGAACTGTATTGCAGGCGACTTCATGCAATACTTTAAGTGGTAACTCATTCATAATTTCTAAGAAGATGAGAAAGATCTCACCGATTCGAATTATCAATATTACTAAGATTTCTGGAAAGTTCGTCACAATTTTTATGTATTTATGATTTTTATATTAAGGGGGAATTAACTCCATACATACTTCAATGACATTATATCTGTAATTTGTTGCCATTTGTACACTGAGTGCACTGAGTACACTATTATCATAACGTTTTGATAATCTTTGATGGCGATGTTATGTCAAATACCTTTAAATAACATTTTATTGTCTAAAAATTTTCGAATGTAAAAACGCCAGCTTGAGAGAGTTATATTCTTTAAAGAGATTGAAGTAAAAACAGAGATATTTTAACGTTTTTAAGAGCTCAAGATTTCTTTACAAAGATAAATGATGAGTTCATTTTCTGATCCATTTGTTCTGATTTAATAACTGTGCTATGTTTAGACGTGCAAATAATTTCTTTCTTATTTTACAGAATGCATATGCCCTAGATTTCATGTATGTACTGGTTAACTTATGCGAAAAGGGAGTTCAACCTCATGGCATCATGGCAGCCATGGACAAAGTCTGCATCCACCCTCCAACTTACGGCATTCTTTAAATCTTTATTTCAGTGCATCAGTGGAATTCCAGAAAATGTTTTGGACAAAATACTAATGGCCAAGAAATCCTGCGTGTTAAAATCTGACTTGAATATTTTATATTTCCGAAATTATTTCATGTAATATTTTTTCCAGTTTTATTTATCTGTTTCTTTATATGTTTCTAAATAAAAAAATAAATAGTATTATCAATTATTATTTTGATTTATCAGTTGCGGAATTTATTATTGGAACAAGTGGTGAAACCATTTTCAGTTTTAAAACGCTTAAATTGAATATATACGTGCTGCACTCTTAATATGATTTGGATTTTAAAAAGATGTTTAAATAAAATGTTTTAACGAAAATGATTTTATAATTATTACTAATATTGCTAGTAATCAGTATTGCTAGAATACTAAAAAGTATTGTCAATATTAGAAGAAGAATTAAAAGAACCATCTCTTGAAAGCAGATGGGAAATCTCTTTTGTGATTCGTAGAGATTAAATTTACACTTTAAAAAAATTAGATGATTGTAAAAGCTACATTTTCATTTTATTTCAATAATTGAACAACTGTTTATGAATAAAACCATATTCACGTTTTATGTAAGCGAATTCAGCAAATTATTTTATTTGCAGCTTGTTTCAAGTGAAATTATTTTGAATTGATTCAAATATAAAAGTAATCAAAAATTTAACATGCTTACCTAAGCAGTCAATGAGCCTATGCATTTGATAATGAATTTCTATTTATGTATAAACTACAGAAAGAGTGTCAAGTACATGTTTGCTGAACATTTATATTTATCATTTCTTGGAATACAATGCCAACTATCAGAAAAATGTAGGCTAACTTCTTTCCAATAGTTAACATACTTGTATTCGCAAACTGATTTTAGAAATTCTCATTTCAACAAATTTTCAATTATTAACTGGTTTAAACAAATTGTAAGTACCACTTTCGAAAATTTTCACTTACCTGGTAAATTAAACAAAATTATCTTAGTTAGCAATCTCGGAAAATTTTCCTAGATTTTGATGTTATGAGATTAAATAAAATTGATAAAGCCAGAGACCGGTTAAAAGAACGAAAAATACAAATTTTAATTGTTAAAAAATGAAATTTTGTTGTTAAAAAATTAAAATTAAGACAAAATATTCCATGCAATTTCCTAAATGCTTCATAAAATATAAATTTGCATCACTATTGTAAGCGAACAAATATTTTGAGAACAGTCACAGTACTCAAAATAATACTGCTAATCGTGAGAGAAATGCAAGATTTATCTTGGGCAATCTTCCATTAGAGATACTTAAGGAAAACAGTTAATAAAATTATAGGAATTGAATGCATTATTCTATGTTTTTATTTATATTTTTAAGTTTTCCATTTGATTTCTTGAACGAACTGTTTGCAAAAAACGAGGGCATAATTCTCATTTTGCATTTGTAAGTCTTTGCTTTGAGATTATACACACGAACTTTGCAAAATCTTCTTGGCGCATATCCCTATCCTTGTAAACATCATACAGATGGATTTAGTTTAATTATATTTATGTTCCGTTTTTAAGCAAAACAAGAGCTATATAAGGATAGACGTCCTTAAATCAAACCGTGTCAAATAATTCGGATGACGTCTGAGATATCACCACATTCTCCAAACTTCCACGCAACACCAGAGGAAATGTTTGAATCCGACGTTCCGGCTTCGGCCTCATGTTTATTGCAGATATTTGATGTAATCGGGTCTCAAACCTGGAACCTTCTACAAGTGCGACTCTCCATTAAGAAACACATAAAAAAATAAATTAATTTGTAAAACTACTTCTCTGTTAGGTTGATTGC
>BGPR01039050.1:0-14454 GCA_013235015.1 Araneus ventricosus | reverse complement strand
TTTTAGTCATGTAGATGATAAATAACTGAATAATTAAGGGATTAAAATACTCTTCATATTTTCAAAAATTGAAACTCATTTGTTTTACTCTAATATTTTTAAATAACCTAATATTAAGAAATTTATTAAGTACAATAAGTTTATTTGTTCCATTCAAATACCAATTTCCTCGAAATATATTATTCTGAAAACTAATAGGTTTAACTAGATTTTAAATAATTACTTTCAATTCAGTAAAAATTTATAACAACAACATGTGTTATTTGTCTACAGTTATATTATTATAATACTATGAACAAAAATTATTTCGATGATTTTGAAATATTCTTCCAAATCGTATTAAGGAAGTTGATAAACACAAATGAGTTCCAAACGAATTCTGGTAAACACCTTTCAAAAACCACTTATTTAAAATGTAGAGTTCAAAATTTCTTAAACCTTTGAGAGTAAAAAAAATGTGAAAATATATATATTTTTTAAGATTAATGTAAACGATGTGTATTTGAGGAATATCATAAATAGATTTAGGTGTAAATATATTATTAGATTGAAAGTCTTATTATTTATATGCTGGTTTCAGCAATTATTTCTTACTGAGGAAATTGAAATTGTTTCGAATGTAGATCAATATTATGCCAAAAGTCGATGCATGCAAAGATAAGGACGAGTTAAATATACTATTTACTTACTGAAAATTCTGAAAGGAACATCTGCAAAACGAAAATATTCCTAGAAACAATACAAACTAACATCAAACAGAATTTATCGCTTAATCAAATCACAGAAAATGCTAAGCAAAATCTATTAAACGCAATAAGTGACTTATAATGACAACAGAAAATAAAATATATCTTTGAAAGTCACTGTTTATTGAAATTAGATTTATGATTTTCTTTAGGGATCTTATAGAGTAAGCAAACATTTTTCGATTAATTAAGGAAAAGTCAACCCAAAATAATAAATAGTCAGGGAAGTAGGGTTTTCATAGCGATTATAAATATAATTGTCATTACATGCATTTGACTTCCCTTTCTCATAGGGCATGTTCAAAACACAAAAATTATGTTCAAAATATGAAAGCATAAGTTTTACATAAACCATCTTCTATTCAAAGAAGGTAAATTTCTTGTGCACATGAAATAACGTATAAGAATTAAAATAACATTAAATAAATAAATATAAATAATTGAATACTAGATTTAATATTAAGGAATTTCTGGCAATAAAAATTCAAAAAAAATATTGTCAGTAAAGTATAAACAATAAAAAGTGTAAAGTTGTTTTCTATAAATACCATTTCAATAAGAAACTCTCAATATTCATCTAATTCAAAATCATTAAAAAGTTAAACTTTTTATCAGTATTATTCATTACATTTTCTTAAATAAAAGCTTTATGTAGAAGTCCTCCGTTTATTCACAAAAAATTTAAAAAATATTGTGCTGTGATTTAAAATCCAAGAAACAGTAATAGATATAAAAATGCATATAAAAAATAAGTCTAAAATTTAAAGCAACTTCTAAATACCTGTTTACCTGTTTTCAATTACCTTTATGCGAGCAAATTACTCTACCAGTGCTGTTTCTCATGTTTGATTAGACCACTTCCATGAAATCAATGCTTTACGAATATGGATCATTTATTTCTCCTCAGAGTGTTGGGATCGGCGATGAGTTAATAGTGTTTTTAAAAGTAGTGAATTTCTTATCGCAGAAATCAGACTGAAAAAGAAAAACTCTAGAGTATGTGTGCTTGCGAATATGTTTATCAAGGCTACATAGAAGTGAGAATTCCATTCGACAACTTCGAAAAGAGACGGCTTCTGTTCTATGTAATTTTGAATGTGCCTATTCAGACATCTATTCAATGAGAAACCCTTCCCACAAGATTTCCAATGAAATGGTCTCTCTTCAGTATGGACTATGGAGTGTCGTTGATGATCACTTTTCTGACGAAATTTCTTTTCACATGTTATACACAGAAACGTTCTCTTTACAGTGTGGATCTGGGAGTGTGTTTGACGATCAGCTTCAGGACAAAATTTCTTTTCACATGTTATACACATAAATGGTCTCTCTCTAATATAACTTTTAAGGATGAAGCACACAATCGGCCACAACCTCAAAATTTCACCCAAGTAACCTCAGCTAGAAACACGAAAGAAAAAGACCTGAAAAAAAGTCATTTATCGTTATTTCGGTTATGGGATCGGCATCTAAACATCCATCCTGAGAGGAAAAAATAGTTGAGATCTGAATCGTTCGTAGAATGAACAAGTTTGGCAGTCCGCCAGACAAATTTGTCCTAGAGCATTGGTCTGGTCAGATCACAATAAGATGAGTAATGGATGGGAAATTGAACCAAATACGCGCTAGTAGGAAATATTATGAAACATGAAATAATGTGATTTGGCTAGATTGACCATCTGGCAAGAGAAAATCTGCTCCTTTGACACTCACGAAGGATTGCCAAGAAAAACCTGGATATCCTTTGATCATAATAGCTCCCCCTATATTTTATCCCAGTTTTAATATATATTAGTATTTAGTATCTCGTTATAATAATTTTGTTATCTTCCAATGATTTATAGGTCATTAGTTATACCGAAAAATTGAGATTGGCTTAGGGGCTAATTCGATTCCAAACTTTCACCAGGCTCACCTGCTGTTCTTTATTGTAAATGCTTCAGTTTTCAAATAAATCTCCTATATTTCTCTAGATTTTGGTTTTGCTATAAGTAGTAAATTTAATACTGAAATTTAAATATTATTTACATTAATTGATAAGGTTGGATGTTTTTAGAAAACATATCATTTATAATTGATCAAATTTAACCAAAATTAAATTAAATATTAAGAGAAATTAAATTAAAAATTAATTAAAATTCTTTTTCATTATACAGAAAGGCGCATATGTAACTGCTTCTGATAAAATACAAGAAAAACAAAATAAGTTAATGAATTAAAAACTTAATTTTTGAAGTTCTGATTTTCTTTAGAAAATCATCCATTAGTCGTAAACATATAAAGTATGCTTTTTCTGTTGGTCATCATTTCGTTTAATGCCATTTTGTCAAACTTTATGCAAGAGTTAGAGCTTGGAATATCAAAAATTCAAATAACTTTCCCTCATTATAAATATGCAAAACAAAAAGAAGAATATTTTCTCTACCGACACGGATATTTCCATCATCAAACAATATTATAAATAAAAATTTGAAAATGACATATGAGAAAATCTTAATTTCGACAAAATTATTACTTGTAAAGAAGCAAATATTCGAAGCGACGAACTGCTTCTGGGGTGCCAACTGCGAAGATGAAAAAAAGTAGCTCGTTAACACTTGTTTTAAACAAAATGTCAATTCCAATATTTTAGGACAGTTATTTGTTTTGAGCTAACTCCACTGATACGAATATCTTTATAATTGAAAAAACTTCACCCAAATCTAGATAAAGCTAAAGCTTATTTTTAATCCTAGAATATTTTACTAGATGCCGATCAGACGATTCCGGCGCTAAATTCTGGGCGATAAGGCTCTAGCACGTTGTTTATAAAACGATGAATTACTAAATGAATTCACAGATTGAATCTATATAACCGTAGCAAGTGCTACGAATTTTAAACTTGATGAGCACTACCGTCTATAGCATTACACTGCAGAAGATGACACGAACTTCGATTGCTTGACGTTACTAATAATTTACTATGTGCTTTTGACAAGTCGGAAATTTTAATAAGAGGAAATTAATGGGCCGATACCTATGTCAGTTGTGCTACACGATAGTCAATTACGGTGAGAGGCATCCATGTTTCGCTTATAAGAACGATGACAATGTATATTTTTTACCTGAGCTAGGTGAATCAAACGAAATGAATACAAAACATAGCGACCTTACGGAAAATTCGAATGACAACTCTGAGATCATATTTCCAGAAGAGAAACAAAATGATACTGAAAATCCTGAGCAAATAAATAGGTGCCTCACTGAAAGTCATAGACAATTCTCTTTAAGAGATGCATTAAAGACAAGAGGACGATCTAATTCATTTTCCAACAAAGTGTCCAACACAGAACAAGGAAATCCTTCCAATACCTTATTTTCGGGTCCCTTATTTAATGTTCATTCTTGCGTTGTGCATTCAACAGATAACGAAAGAGTCTGTTTATTGAATTCGTCAGAGAATTTTGAATCTGCCTACAGATGTCAAGGTTACATCCGCGGAGCTTCTAAAAGAAAATCAAGACGCCCAGTTTTGTGGAAGCGAAACGAAGGTAAAAAGGACGATTCCACTTCTTCCCAAGCAGCAGCTAATGAAAAGTGTGAAACCTCGCATGATGAGGGCAGCTGGCATTCTTTCACTGAGGATGAAGCTTGTTTCTCGAAATCAATTGAAAATGTTTCCCAGAAATCCCAGCTTCATTCGAAAAATGTTTCTGCAGCTCCGACTTTCCTTACTGATTTTGCTCCCCCACCAAGATTTATAGAAACAGGGCAAGATGTGATTAAAATGTCTGGAGATGACAGCTACCGTGATGCACATTTTAACAGTAATACCTCCTTACAGAAATCAAATACTTGCATTTATAAAGGAAGATTGAGCTCAGAAAATATTCCTGTATCTACAGGATTTTCTGAAAAAAATGTCTTCGTACCTGAACAAATGCATGAGAATAACAATGAAGAGGCTCAGCACAAATGTATAACTGAAATAGACTCTAAAGTTATTAATAACAGATCCAATGTTTTCGCCGAGAATGCTATACCCCTCGCTTCTATGAGTGATGCAGATCCTATTGCAGGCCCTTCACGCATGAATGTTGAGTCTCAGTTGCGCACTGAACATGGAAATTTCATTTGCCCAGAGTGTGGAAAAAGTTTCAACTGTAAAAGTCATCTTGTTGAACACTATCGAACTCATACAGGGGAGAAGCCTTTTCCTTGTGATAAGTGTGATAAACGTTTCTCTAGGAAATATACTCTGACCATTCATCACCGGACTCACACTGGAGAGAAGCCATATTCTTGTGATCAGTGTGATAAACGTTGCTCTACGAAAAGTGACCTGAACAGACATAGCCTTACTCATACTGGAGAGAAGCCATATGAATGTCCAATATGTAAAAAAGCATTCTCGGACAGCAGTAATCGTGACAAACATTATAAGAATGTGCATAACAAAAAGTGAACTTTATTCATCAAACTTTTAAAGCAATTTTTAAGTTTTAACAGTGTTATCACCATGAGCTGTTCTAAAATAATTTAAGGGGTACAGCAATCTAGATTTTATCTTATTACCTTTCAGTTATTTTAAAATATTGTTTTATTAAGTTTATTATATGATATGATAAACCTTCATTTGATCGCTTAATGGACGGATACATTGGAATATTCCAACTAAAGTTTATTTCTTTTGAGTGTGTGTATTTGTTGGTGTTTATTGTATTTAATAACATTCATATATTTTGAATTTTTATGATACTCGAATCGGCCACAATTCTTTAACTGTTAATTAATATTTGTTTGTTTATGGAATCGAATGAAACAATATATTCAGAGGTCTTTATTATATTTAAATCAATTATGTCAAAATAATTATTACTTACTTTTACTTGTGAGGCAGTATTTTAATCTTTTCTGTAATATTTTAAGTATACAACAAATGCTTTATTGTAAATACTATAAATCCCTGTTTTGACAGATTTTTATATAATTGATAAAAAAGTTCGCCAAATTTATATTTTTATAACCTGGTTCTCTTTTCTCAAATTTTTTTATTTGGCATCATCATGCGATCGAAAACCGTCAACTCAGTTAGGAAACTGATGCCGACCATTATTATTTAATATGATAAGTATTGAATTTTAATGGTAATAATGGACGGATATTGGAATGTCTGAACTGAACGTATTTTTATGTGTGTATTTTTTGGTGTTAATTTTACTATCGTTGATAAATCTTGATTTTATCAGTAATCGTATTGTATAGTACAAGAATATGTATAATACGAAGTAAACTTTATTGGAGAGATTTACAGATAAGTTTTAAAATGGAATAACCATTTAGACGTTTTCAAATTAATAATTTAAGATAAATCAAATATTTTATTACCTTTTAATGATTTAAGATGTAGATTTTACAAAGATTTTTATTTGATATGGAAAATATTTAATTTTAGAAATTGATTATTGAATGAAAATAGGAATTTTCCAACTGAAGTGTATATTTATATCTGTATTTTTTGTTTAATGTATTTATTCTTAAGATAAATATAGAATTCTTCAAATTTTTCGCATTATTGTATCATTGTATTAATTGTTTAAGGGAAGAGAGTAAAATATATTTGAGGACTATGTCAGACAAAAATTCTGTTTTTCTACAAATTATATCGACGAATTTTATGCTATACAAAATTTTAATATGTTTAAATTTTTAATGGAGTTCGTCGCAATTTTGACCGCTCATTTCCGAACTCAAACCGGAAGAAGCCCTATTCTTGCGATATATCGAAGAAAAAATGCACTACACAATTGGCACCTGTACAAAAATAGCTGGACTCGTGCCAGAGAGAAACCTCATAAATGCCCTTTATAAGAATAAGCATTCATTCATAGCAGTATTCTCAACAAACGTTTCCAGAATGTGCAAAATAAAAAATAAACTTTGTTCAACAATCTTGTAAACCAATTTTTAAGTTATTTTTGTCTTCACGAGCTGTTCTTACTTAAATAACTTAACGGGAACACTATTCTTGTTTTTAACTTGCCTTTTAGATATTTCAAAATATGGTTTTCAGATGCAAAAATAGCGATGACGTAAATTGTTTCAAGACGGCTATGGAGACCAACGCTCTAGGAACGGGGATGTGATGTGGTATAGTGGTATAGTAGTTCCGATAGCTTAGATTTTTAATATAATAAATTATATTTGATTTTGGTAATATCCTTTTCAGTTACACGTTATAATTTTTCTTGAAACTAATTTCGTAATAAAGTATTAATTAAAAAATTTAAGCAAATTTCACATCAACGGAGCCAGAACTACTTATTTCCTGGATGATCTTGTACAGTGTTCCGCATCCTATTGCCATGATAAATGTGTTTGGTATAAATGTATTTTACAGTTTATCTGCAAACTTAATTTGGCGTCTCCACTTGTTCATGTTTTTGTGGTATTTAAGTTGGCAGTGTAATTGTTACACTTATAATCACTTACTGCTCGAACTGGCTAAGTCGCCATTTTTTTTTTTTTTTTTTGCTGTTCGTGCGCTGGCATTTTTCCAAGATGTTCAAAACTTTACTGCAAATTTCTGTTTTAATTGATTCATAATTCTCTGTTATTAAGTGTATATAGTGATGAATACTTATTTTAACTTAAAGTTTGCTCGTCCTTCATTGAATGATACAAAGCTAAAAGCTATTTGGACCTCAACTACCTCATAATTCCAGCACTAGATTCCAGTTAAATTGTGAACTCAAGATTTTTACTGCAAACGCATCGTAATTCTAACTGCCACATACAGGATTCCCCCATTCAAGTTAATTATTACTAATATAATAGCCCAGTTCTCTCTTTCACTGATCCGGTAACGCTCTGACGTCACCAACAATAAAACTCGCGCCATAGCACTGCAAGACGTTAAACAGCATTATTTCCTTGTTAAAGAACCTAACTTTCAGTAATTTGAAATTTAAAAGAGTCATTGTCGTTCTAATTTAAAATTTAATAACTCTAAAATAGTGAAATAAAATTTGCTATCGATTGGTACAAAATGTATCTCGCTATAATCAATCGTTCTCGAGAAATTATAATAATCATATATTTAAAATTATTTTTCGTTTTTTAATAGAAAGTAGTAAATCATGTCAGTGGTATATCATGCGCATGATATAGTTTGTACGCCACGATGCATCTGATTATTTATTGCAATCGTAATGATATAATTTGATAATATTTTTTGGCAATTGATACTTAAGAAAAGAGTAATTCATGTTGCTCAGAAGTTTAAATCCCAAAGAAGGACTTTGTAACGGCATTCGCCTATCAATTATTGGTCTTGCTGAAAATTTCATAAATGCGAAAATTGTATCTGAATGCAATCGTGGCGATATTGTTTTCTGGCCAGGAATTGAATTAGCCCCAGTGACGCGAAGCGCCGCCAGTTCCCGTTAATTGCAGATTACGCGATGGTTATGAACAAATCGAAGGGGGCAAACTTTCGATGATGGAGTTCACCTCGATGAGTATGTCTTTTCACATGGATAGCTCTATGTTGCACTTTTAAAGTCTATTAACCCAGCATTTTAATGTTTACATCATCAAGACATCTGAAGTACAAGGAAAATTATTAAACAACAAAAAATACTTCACACGGAATGTTATTTACTAAGAAGTTTTGTGAATAAAGAAATATGGAAATAAAATAAATTCTGTCATTAAACATATGTTTATTCCATTTGTTTTCAGTCAATGTTAAAAACATTTCTCTCGCATATATATCTATTTAAACGCGTAAAATTTGACGGGAAATCTATCGAATTAAAAGGCAATTTGGCTTACCATGACGGGTGATTTTCTAGTTAATTCATATTTATTCAATAGATTTGGTGGTAAGAAAGGACGCGCCATTCTTATGTTCAGTATATGTTATATTCAAAGGTTGCCGATGTACAGAGAATGAAAAAAGCAAAAATATATTATTGCAGAAATATTCGGGCCTTGAAAAGGCATTCTAATTCTCTTTGGAAGTCACGTAACTTGTTGAAGTATATTCCAAATATCTTACAATTATGAGACTTAATTTTAACGACACATGGAGTTTTTAGAACATCAGGCTATATTCCTTGAAAAAACGTCGTTATGTTCATGCGGCCAAGAAACGGGACCTGTGCTTCACTTAAAGAGTAAGAAATTTGGGCCTCATACAAAAAAACTGGCCTAGTGGGCAGCAATCGAAGAGTTAAAAAGACTTGATAAATAATGAAGATATTAGTGTCTCATTGCGAGGAATTCTTCACGAACTGTTTATTAAAGAATTAAACTTATTGTCGTCGTTCAGTGAAACTGCTGTTTCCCGTCTCTAAAAAATTGTAAAATAACTATTGTTGAATATGAAGTAAGATGTATCACATTTTTCCTGCACGGCCTATGCCAGGGCGGGGTAATCTTTGCTTATCATAATGATACTTAAGAATTTATCTGAGAATTTTACACGTTAGTCGCCACGACTGACGTCTGAGACTCGAACCATCTATTTAATTAGATGACTCCTTCCCTGCTATCTTTTAAATACAGTAGAGAAGGGGGCATCTGATTAGATAGTAGGTATAAATCGCATTCGATTATTTGAATGATTAAAGTGTTGAAGAATAAATACTAGTTACGAGTCGTGAATCTCTCAAAATGCTACACATTTGAAGATCTCTGCCAATCGAAGACTATGCAGGAGATGCCTCTAGGGCGATAGTATTAAAAAAAACAATGTTATTCTGCTTTGCAGGTAGCATATGAATTACAAATGTTCACACGTAATAATACATGGCCATATTCCACTACTGAAGGGAATATAGAGGTTGGCTTCTTTTCTCTGCTGATAGGTTGATTTTTAAAAATTTTTGATGAGCGTGAAGTTTTTCTGCTATGGATCGAAAAAAGTGTCCCTTCTGTGGAAGATTCCCTCCTCCTAAAGAAGAGTATTATTGCTTTGAGGAGGATGACAATGCTACACATCGAACCTCGAAGAATCTGAAAATGCAGTGCAAAAGTCTATGAAACCAGATTGCAATCCCTTGGAATACTAAAATGTTAATTTTGAATACTCTAATTCAGCTTTTCCGCAGATTTATTATAAAGAATTTCGTGAAATCAGTTCGTCGCGATATGAGAAGGAAGGAAAAACTTTAAATAAGAACTGTTGGACCAAAAATATAGCACTTGGTTCTTTCTCAAATATATCTTTAATCATGACGAAACCAGAGAATCCGGTTCTACTTAATACATATGGCAGCTCGTAGGATTCTACTCAAGGTGAGGAAGAAAGACGATTAGTTTTGATAATTCTTCCAATAACGACGCATTTTGCAGCAGCTTCTGATCTTATAGCCGGAAGAATAGAAGGTGGTAGAAATACGTTCCAATCGCAGAAGACAAAAGATATTAGAAAATTGCGAAGTTCATCCGCAAAAGTAACTCAAATTAGGAATTATGCGAGATGTGAAATCGTCAATAATAAACAAACCGCTTCTTTTTCTGATGCAGATGTAATTTCCGTCGCTGTGGCATCAAGAATCCAATACGAGTCTTAAAGATAATACGTACACAAACAAAGCTTTGTATGTGATGTGTGTGAAAGAGGCTTCTCTCGAAAATATAATCAACTCAGGCGTCGTCGAATGCAATTTGTGGAGAAACCCGTCACATGCCTTGTATGTGACAAGTCATTGACTCAACAAACCTCCCTTACAAGGCATATCCGGATCGATGACTGTATTGCATAGCAACGGAATCGGAAACACTCCGCGCTTTTCCGCATGCGCCGGGCGGATTTATTTTCATCAAATGGGGGAAAGAGTAGAATGGAAGGGTTATGTTTACATTTTACTGAGCGTTATCTAATAAAGAACTCCGGAAATGTGCTCATATGTCTCATTGCCAGACACCCCTTTCCGGTATAAAATCTTCCAAATGTGGAATCCGTTCCTGGACTATATTCGCAACAAACATCGCAAGACAATCCATAATAAAAAGAAGCTCTTACTAGATAACGTTATTGTGTTATGGTTATGGGACTATTATGTTCCAGGCTTTAGTTTAAAAACCGCTCAGAGAAAGAAAATGACTGGAGGCTGTCTTTTTCAAGCAGCCACTGATGTTAAAGGCATAGGACTACTTTACTCGCGTGACTCTTTTCCGATTTTCTATTTTTTGTTACACTTTATCTCTAAAATAAGACATTAGTTATGTTTTTAACATATGTAATTACCGAGATATAGAGGATTTCCCATACAACGTTTTTTGTGGCGTTTTGGCGTCTGTATCTAATTCCTTTCTTAGACCCCAATGGGAGGAACGCAGTCCTACGTTAAAAACCCTCCAAAGTAATCAATTTATCTTATTTGGGGCTTATTACCTTCATTCGCATAGAAAATTGGATAAAAAATATTTAACAAAATTCCGCACAGAAAATTGGATTAAATAAATGTTTTAAAAAATTCGTAGTCAAATAGCAATTAATTGTAAGGACAAGAATTCCATGGAAGCACATAAATATTTCGGTTTTCCATTCTGATATGGTTGGAAATAAAAATAAACGACGAAAATAAAATGTGTCATTTTATTAAACCTTAAATGCCCAATGTTGCCTTTAAACAACACTGAATTTTGACTTCTAAAATCGAATGATGAGAATAAGACTGAAGATTTAATGCCTGATGCGTCTAAGAGGATAAGTAATGAAATTTTTATTAAATCAATTTACAACTTATATATGGCAGCCTGAATGCTCATAATAAATAAAAATAAATTGATGGTTTTCACTTGCGGTTGCATCCTTTTTTACTTTGTGTGATAAACGTTTCTCTACGAAAAGTAACCTGGTCAGTCATAGCCGGACTCATACTGGAGAAAGGCCTTATAAATGTCCAATATGTGAAAAGCATACACGTCAAGCAGTAATCATAGGCATCATTACAAGAATGTGGATAACAAAAAGTGAATTTTATTCATCAACCTTTTAAAGCAATTTTAAGTTTTAACAATGGTATATCCATGGGTTGTTTTTAAATAATTTAAGAGGCACACAAATCTAGTTTTTATCTTATCACCTTTTAATTATTTTAAAATATTGTTTTATTAAGGTTATTATATGATATGATAAACTTTCGTTTGATCGCATAATGGACGGACACATTGGAATATTCCAACTGAAGTTTATTTCTTTTGAGTGTGTGTATTTGTTGGTGTTTAATGTATTTTAATATCATTCATAGATCTTGATGTTTTATGATACTCGAATCGTCCGCGATTCGTTAACCGTAGATTATTAATTTTTTTTATGGATTTTACTAAGATTATTATTTGATATGCAAAATATTTAATTATTGGTTTACGGCTAGAAAAAGTTTGTTATGAATCGACGACACTGAATTTTAGCTAAGAAAAACATTTCCTTGATAAAATTATATAATATTAAACCCAGATGAATTTTAAGAATTAATAATAAGGATGAGGAATTTTCTTCAATATCGTAAAATAAAATATGGCCTACAAACAAATAGAAAAAATCTACAGTCTCAAGTGAAAAACGTCAATTTATTTTCATAGGCTTTCAGGATGCCATATTTATGCTGTAAATTGATTTAATAACCTTTTTAGTATATTTCCAATAGGATAAAACAGGCATTAGAGCTACTGCTTTATTCTCAAGAATTTGGAATACAAAATGGGGTTTCTTGCTTATCCCACGCTTTCGCGGGTCGGAAGCAAGTCTACTTTCTGCTACATCCTGCGATTTTTGCAAGCTAAAATACTTACTCAATAATTATAGCTTTGAATCATATTACACTAATAAAGCCTTGCATGTAAATAATAATTCACTACGTTCAACGGTATTCGAACATGTTTGCAGACTTCGCATCTAAATAGCAATTATAAAGTTAAAGTCAACACTGGGCATTTAGCCCTATGCGGGGCAAGGCATTAAATCTTTTGAAATATGATGAAAATACATCATGAATGGGTTTATTTATTATCTAGACATAGAATCTACAATTTATTTTTTTCTAAAACTTGCTTCATTCCTATGGGAGGGTCGTCCTGCTTTGGGCTCACCCTCTTCATATGAGAACCCCTTTGATACAGCCACCTTGATACACTCAAAAAATATTGTTGAATCTTACAAAAAGTCATAAATTAAAACTTCAAGAATATTGGAGTAAAATTTCTGAGTCAATTTGCTGAAATTGTAGACATCCAGAAGTGAAAAAAAATTCTTATCTCTGAGTTGAGGAATTTTCCCAAACTTTATCTCAAAAAATTCCTATTCCGAAACAAAATTTCATGAGGTTGCTATATACATTCTCAAAGAAGTACTATTAGCCCTATCATAAATCTATTATTTTCCATTTATAGTTGAATTTAACGGTTGAGAAGCGAGTGAAATTAGGTATGCCATCAGGTGGCACACGGCACCGCAAAGGTTTAAAATATAAGGAAAAATCATTAATAAATAATATAAACTGTATATGCATTAACTCTTAATTACTTCTTCAGATATAATTATAATTATTTCTTAGATTCCTTTTACCTTCTCGTATACCAAGGACGGCATTTGAAAGTATAGTAATAAGGTGACCAACTGTCCTCCTTTAGGGAGGACAGTCCTCCCTTTGCAAGTTCCCTCCTGCCTTGAAAAGTGTCCTTCTAAATGTCCTCCTTTTAAGCAATTAAATTAGAAGACTGAATTTAGATTTAATTTCTGAAAAATTAATTCAATTGGAAAATAAACACAATGAAATTGATAAAAGATGGTGGAAATATTCAGTCATTTCAACAATGAACATATTCCATGTGAAAATTTATTCTTTTTCAATTTTCGTTGTGTTGCCCTAGAATTAATGCAGTAGTTAAAAGGGTATTTTCACTTCCTAATCATTTTTGGACAAGTGAGAAATCGATAATGAAAGGTAGAGTAAAATTCAATATGAAGGATATTTCTTGTTCAGATATTTCTAAAATATTGTTAGAAGATCATACATTGACAAAAAATATTCATTCTATGGAAAAGTACTCATTTAAATAATAATTAATAGGTATGGAAGAATAATTCCAATTTAAAAAGTTACAAATGTTATTATTTTTTTCATTATCATATTATAGTGTGTTCTGTATTATTGTTGCTTTGAACAAAATGTTTCTTTTATTTATGATATTTCTTTCTTCAATTTATTTGTGTCCTCCTTTTTATTGTAAAATTTGGTCACTTTAATAGAAATAATGAAAAAATTCGAACTCTAGATATTGAGGAATCCCCACTTTTTAGGTCTCTACGAGTCCGGGAAAAACACTTCTTTTTCTCTGTCCATGAACTCGATAATACAAAACTCATCAAGATAGAACGATGAAATTTGGTATCTAGTCTTTACACCCAGTACGTAAATTTCTGCCAAATTTTCGACGAAATCAGTCAAAGGGAAGTCTGCCCACCTCCCTGTCTATAAGCATGGGAAGGCAATAACTCAAAAACTCTACAAGGCAGATAGTTGAAATTTTACATATGGTTTTATCACCAGAACAGGAGATTGGTATAAAATTTTGGATCAAATATGTTAAAGGGTTGAGTGTCTGTCGGTCGGTATATTCGAGTGTCTTTGAAAGCTATAACTTAAACAAACACCAGTCTAGATGTATCAATTTTAGAATTTGATTTTAGACACAAAATGTAGACCAGTGTCAA
>BGPR01039048.1:0-14454 GCA_013235015.1 Araneus ventricosus | reverse complement strand
TTAATTAAGAGCACTCGCTAAACACAAGTTATAATTTTATTTTTAAGAAAAGAGGCATGAACAAATTTAATAAAAACAGATTTTATAAACATACTTTTATTAATGTACTGAAAAGTATTTTTTTTTACTTTACTCATTTCCTAAATTTTAGATTTTAATTTATATCACATTATTTTAAATTCTATGGAATCTTGAAAGCAATTTTTTCTCAAATTCAGTACCAATTGCCGCCATATGTAAAACATCGATATTTACATAAAATTATATATTAAGTGATAACTAAGCTCTCTAGAATTATTAAAATATTATATTGCCATCGGGAACAAATAACTACAAAAGTCTAGAGCTGCAGCGCAAGAAGTAAGTGAAAAATCGATTGCAATATTTTATCTTTACAAACATGAAACATGCCAAGTTAAATATAAGTGTATAAAAAATATCGGAATACTATATATTTACTTCTCGTTGTTTTAGAGGAAGATATTTTCTAAGTTTACTGAAAGAAGAATCTATTTAGTCCGGTTTTGAAGTAACACTAAGTCTATTTACTGAAAAAAAGAGTGGGCATTTTCATTTTTGTCACTCTAATTTGAACGGATAGCATTTTCTGACACAGAAATATCATCATTTTGTGCTTTATTATTCAGACTAAACCACAGAAAGGCACAAAGTAAGTATGACTTTACTTTACTTTACACTACGACACACCCCTGGCTCCAGAGATAAAAATCTCCGGTTTGCAGTTTGGATGGGTGTGCGTGGAATCTTTATTGAACAAAAAAAATACATGCATTATTGGAACATGGGTGAATCATATGTGTGAATAATATAAACAATGAAATGAGCTATTTGTAAGTGAAAAGAAAAATTCGTGAAGCGAAAACAATTTTGAGACATGGTACCAAAAGTTCAGTGTAGGACAACCATAAAATACTCTTATGTTTGTAAATTTATTGTTGGTAGAAACTGAAATTCAATACAGTAATTTCTATTCAGACTTTCAGGCAATCAGAGGTATGGGCCTAATTACGTGACGATCTACAGTTTAGTGAATTTTGTACAACGGACATCTACATCCATATTATCTTTAACCTAACTATGGAGAATAATTCTCAAGGTTGGATTTGAAATCATCCAGAGATACCAGGAGTATAATGTGGTGCAGACAGGTTCCTTTCACAGATGAAGCCACGATCCCACATATTGGTGTATTTAATGTACAAAATTCTCTTTTGTTTTCGACAACATACCCACAATCCAGATGCAAAATATTCATGTATAACATACCACATTACCATCATTGGTTTGTGGGTCTGCCAGGTTTCGGGCAGAAATTATCAATGGCCACATGAATGATTTCTGCTTCAACCATCACCACATAAGCCATATCGTATGCTGGAAGACCGTGACGGAAGGAGGGATCGGATTTTTCTGCGAAAGATTCTCTCAGAACTGCTTGAGAAAATTTCAAAAAGCATCCGGAAGTGTATATGTAATTGCAGATCAAAAGAACACTGCCGTAATTCTTGTAAGAATTAAGAAACATTTTAGGTGTTACTTTTCCAGGAATTCTCACGGCGGAATTTGAAATCATCCAACGATACCTGGAGTAGAATGTTATGCAGACAGGCTCCTTTCACAGATGAAGCCTCGATACCACAGATTGGTATATTTAATTTACAAAATACCCGTGTATTTTCGAGAATTTACCCACAATCCAGATGCAACATATCCATGCATAACATACCACATGTACATCATTGGATTGTGGGTCTACCAGGTTTCGGTCAGAAATCATCAATGGCCACATGAATGATATTTCCATCAGCCATCACCACATAAGTCAAATCGTATGTGGAAGACCTTGACAGAAGGAAGTATCGGATTATTCTGCGAAAGATCTTTCCAGAACTGCTTGAAAAAATTTCAAAAAGCATCTGAAAGTGAATATGTAATTCCAAATCAAAGGAGCACTGCCGTGATTTTTGTGAGAATTAAGAAACATTTTAGGGGCTACTTTTCCAGGAAGGCGTAGAATGGTGATACAGCTTGATTTTCCCACACAATATCTTTTAATCCGTGACGTCTTAATTTCTTTATTTCTTTTCATAGTATCATCTCGATCGATGAATCTATTATTATTCATTTTCTAATGTGGAATGATGATTCGTCCTGGTCTGTCTCTACAGTCCGTAGGCACAAGATTCGCTCAGACTGCATTGGCCAGGTTGCGTAGTGGACACATTAAAAGCTAAAAATTCATCGATAGGGAAAAGACTTTTTCTGCTTGCCCTTGTTCCTGTCTTGCTTCTCCTGCCCATATCACTGACTGTATTGGCGCCTCTACGAGGCAGCTGTGGAGTGGGGAGGGCAAAGGACTTGTGGAGTTGTTAGAGCGACATGGTGTCATGGACCTGGTCTAATCTTGGGCCAGGGGGACATGAAACAACAACAACAACATGATTTGTCTAGCAGATTAATTTGAACTTAAAAACGAATTGCATACAAGAATTTGGTTGTATCTTCAGATGAGCACTATATAAAAGCCCTGTTTACCATTCTCTCCATCGTCATTTTTGAGACGTGCTTTGAGCAGTTATAGTAAATTGCTTTAATTAATATTTGATTTCGTATCTTTTGAGATTTTTTTTCTTTTATATATCATCGGTTCTACCGCGAAAAGTTCTATAACGAGTAAGCGATCAATTTCGAATCCTGGACTCAACTAATAAATTATTTTTCTCTTGTGAAGAAAGCTTCCTATAAGTACTACTAACATTTTTAAACACTCTGGGCGTTGTTCTGATTCTCTTTTTGCTTTAATTCAAAATACATAATTCACAATGGTACAAAAATCAATAGAATAAATTAAAACTAAAATCAATTCGACCGTTTTTGTGTTATTCAAAATATTCTCTTAAGAAATATTTATTCTCAAAAACCATGGTTTACATGGGAATTTAATTTTAATTCACGTTGAGTGAATTATCAAAATCTTAATTGATAAACAATTTATGTTTATTGAAAACATAACCATTATTACATTCAAAAGATAGTCCATTTAATTAATTTCATTTTGCAACAGAATAAATGATAAAGTATCTAATCGAATTAATCTTAACTCTAGGGTATTCAATTTAAATCAAATAATAAAGCAATTTCCAAGATAGACGACAAATGCAATTAACATGTGTTAATAATTGAAATTATGTTGGGAAGAGGTAGCTAGGAATTTTATAAAAAATATTGATGCAAGGTAGAAACCCAGAAATAAAATTTAAATTATAATAAATATTGAACAATTAATTAATTCTGGGTATAAAATCAAATTACACAATAATAAGCCATTCTTGCAATATTGAAATAATTCACCTACCTTTGCTGACCTGAAAACCCTAGCTACATAATTTAAAGTTCATTTTCATATAGTGGTAGTACAATGCTAAAAATAATTAAACAAAAACAATTTTATAAAATTTTAAATAATTTTTTATTTAACAATTATTGATATTGAAATTAATTACTGCCATAAAAATTTAGATATATGCATAATATTTGATGCACAGAAATGAACATTATCAAACAAAATAAAAATTAAAAAATTGTAGCTACACATTAGCACTGCAGGCCTAAGAATTATATTTCAGAACACAAAGTAAAAAAAAGACAACCTAAATTTGATAGAGATGTAATGATGAACATTATTCACTGCAACATCACAAACACTTCTTGAATTGATGAATATTACTAAAAAAAAAAGTGAATTTTTTTTATATTCATTTAACAATGGTATTTTGAAGTATGCAACTTGCACATTTTAGCACCTTGCTCGGCCATTCCTCTAGGCCTGCATCACTCATTCTAAAATCGGAAAAGCTGAAGATGAGAACAAAAATGTTGAGCAGGAATAGACGTTAAAAAGATGATCACGATCACTGTGATTAAGAGTACACACCACCACGATGAAAAATAAAAATGCTGTAGGCATTACCCACACTGCAGATCCCGCAAAAGGTGATGATCATTGAAAATCAGCGTTCATGGATTGTTCCGGCATAAAGAAAGAAATGCTTTCTTTCACAAACCGCACCTTAATTCAATAGATTGTTCCGGAATAGTGTTGTAGAAAACTTTCCATCACGTCTTTCAAAGCATTCATCATCGAGTTTTTTCATACTGCATTCTTTTAGGAATACCAATGAAGAATAATAAGAATCTCAGCTTCAGCCTCAAAAATATATAAAATATTAACGGAAAAATACACGCAGATGCAAGAAAAGACAAGACCCCAGAGCCAACCGGCCCTGGGGGCCCGCAGCTGGAACAACCAACCACTCGCTTAGCCCATCACAAAAGAATTCAAAAAGTAACGGAAAACGATTCCAGATACAGACGCCTAAGACCTGATGACGCCAAAAACTTACGCGAGCCAAGATGGCGAAGAAATAGTCCCGTTGCAAAATTTGAATTTAAAAATTAATAAAGTTGAAACCTTAATGGAAACAACAACAAAAATTAATACAAATAATAATTAAATCGAAAACAAAGTAAATAATTAAGTAAAATTTAGAAATTAAATGAAACGGTTAAAATTAACGTTTGAATTTCAAATTTATCCAAAGTTGCCACAAGAAAATAAAGAAACTTTAGTGGCGAAGAATTAAAATTATTAAAAATACTGACAAAGCCGAAAAAATGATGTTAATGCAATATTTGCAATCTAACAACATGTAGAATGGATTTTTTTTATAAATAATGTATATTTTTTCTCCATTTCCCCTGATGGATCAAAAAATAATTTTTCATTCCAAATAGCAAACTATTTCTGTTTAATTAAAACAACGATCGAAAATAAAATTAATGTCTTAGTGTTTTGCTACATTTTGTGAAACGGGAAAACTGATCAGTAAGGATTCTGGACCTGTGGTGATTTTCTCAAAAAACGAGACAGTCGATAATTTATACGTGGTGTCCCTGTTTGGTTGTTTAAGTGGTGAAGTCGTATAATAAAGCGAAGTGACATTGCAATATGCAGAATCATTACAGTAGTGAGTAAGGGAATGTGTTTTAGCGGTTCCAAGTAAGTTTTCCATGTTTCATTCTTTAACCCTCCAGCCGTTAGGCTTTCAGATTGCTACGTTTAACGAAATTGCCACGCTGAAAGAGAAGGTTATTCTCCAAGTTGTGAGGTTTTGGACAAAAGGATTTCAACCCCCTTTTGTGGTCATTTTCGCGCCGTAGGGGTGTCTATTAGACCTTTTGTCGTTCAGCAGTGACAGATGACTTCTGACCTCGATTCTTTGTGACAGAATCCTTTGGTAGAAGACCCTTCTTTGAGTATTCTCAGAAAAGTTGGTCAAACTGACCCTCCCGTGACCACAGACACTCCCTCTCATTATGTCGCCGAGAGACACCTGGGGGGGAAGAGAAAAACTTGCAGAAGGAAAATCTCGGGTCTGACACTTATATGGAACTTTTCTTTCCCGGCACAGTCTCGGGTCTGCCGTTATGAGAGAAAAAAAGTTCACTCAGATATCTTGGGCCTGACGCTAGGAGGGTTAACCCTCTGACCACTGAGGGTTCTCAAAATCTGAGTACAGTTGTGTACGGAGATTTATTGACTAATGGATAGGTGAAATGGATTCGTCCACCCCGTTTCCCCTTTTCTCCTCACTACGGGTTGTGGAAGAAGTGAATTGAAGGCCTTTCATTTCTTATCTCTACCCCAAGGAGTCCCTTAAAGACCACTCGCCCAACTGCCTTCTCCCCGCTTTCGGAACAGTAACCGGCCGAAATACGCCCCACTGGTATAGAAGTTGCATGGCCGGTTACGGCCGGCTTAGGAGTCAGAGGGTTAATGGATTTCAACATTACTTTTGAAGTTTAGCTTAATTCAAGTATTTTAAAACTTTTATCATTCATCAAGCTTTAATTTGATTTGAGAAACTACTTAGTTCTTCTAAGTTTCATTGCGAAGTTATTTCAAAATGTAAAAGTAGGGATACAGCCAACTATGGAATGTTAAATACAAGACAAATAAAGCTACATGGAGTAGAATTGACAAAGTAAGCCTTTTCCTGGACGCTTTTTTCCGCTGCTTTGGCTTTCCTAAATCGTAGAGTATATAAATATATCAAATGCATTAATGAGTTCGATGATAATGGAGATACTTTTATGTAACTTTTGCAATTATCCAGAATTGTGGAACCACGGCGATTTTGAATTTGATTCGTAAAATCTATGCTTTGACATTTTTATTAACTATAGGTATATGCACTAAAAGACTTATAAGTGATATTTTTCATAAATTTAAGTACGTAATTATTCTTAAGCATTTTATCTCCTATGATTAATAGTTTTCTTCATTAATGGTTTACCAATTAAGTTTTAATTACAATAATTTACTCTGTGAAACGAAAATCAGTTGAATTGCAAAATTAATTATGCATATAATTTTACCTTTTAAATGTTTGGCAGTTTTCTATTGTATGAATTAATCTTCAAAGGTGTTTTATTTCAACATCTTCTGATTTTATTCATTTTTAACCACAAAAAAACATATATTATTGGAACATTTTTTGTGTTCACACTGCGTTTTAATTTTCTGGCTTACGAAATAAACATCGAGAAGGAATTATGATCGTCATAAATATTTGAATACATTTTATCCACTCCTAGTTTGAAAGAAAACATTTTGGATCTGTATGTATGTATGAGTGTATTCCAGCCTTAAATCCTATGGAAAATGTTGTTCCTTTTTCTATACAATTTTTTGTTGCACGATTTCGGGTGAAATATGTATACTAACAAAATTTAACACTAATTTAGCATATTTTTGCACTAATTTGATATTCAGTTTCAACATTTAGCACAGGATAAATTGCGAAGAGGTTTAAGAAGACTCCATGAAAAACAAGACGGTGATCTCCCTATTTTACTAGTTTTTCGTAAAGTACTCCGTTTATAAACCAAACCTAGGATGCATAATTTGCGGTATATGTCTGAAAATATTTTTTAAAAAAGGCTTTACCTTTATCAAAAATATTACCAACGTGAACATATTGAATCAAATGACGACATGATGTTACGAAAAACTGGAAACATACATATATATATATATACTTGCCTAAGGGTATATATTCTTGAACATATGCTTGTATACTTGATTAAAGGTAATTACAACATTACACACTATTTTATATCTGTCGCTTATCCATTTATCCTGTTTTTCCTTAGATGAGACTTTAGTTTAGTTATATTAACGAACCGTTTTGAATCAAACCGAGGGTTATTTTAGAATAGATCGTGGTCAGATGACGAGGACGGCATCTGGGCCGGCACCTGCATTTCTCAAACTTCCACATCACAGCAGCGGGAGCACGTTTGACACTCGATGTCATATTTAACGTGCACTAGGCAATACACGTCTGATCTTTCGTGGCATCGGGCTTTTAGATGAGAGATATCATTGAAAAGGAATTTAACCCTTTTACAGAAAACGACTTATCTCTCCATCACATGTTAAGAATATGACCCCCCTCAGAAACAGCAGCAATAGTAGAGTTAAATGTAAAGTTTTTGAGTTTATTTTTTATGATGGTTTATTTATAAACCATCATAAATCCCCTGTCATGGTATGACGTTTGCAAATTGCCATTGCCTCTTCATTCAAGAGATTTCCCGTAAAAATTTGACGTGTTTAAATAGATATGAAAGCGAGATAAATGTTTAACGTTGATAGAAAACAAATAAAATAAACAAATGTTTTATGACAGGAAATATTATTTATTTACATATTATTTACATATTTCTTTATTCAGAAATCCTCTTTGTAAACAACATTCCGCGTGTAGTATTTTTCGTTGTTTAACAATTTTCCTCGTACTTCAGATGTCTAATCAGAAGAAAGCACTTCTCTGCTTATCAAACGTTGCCAAAATATATTATCAAATTATATCATCAAATTATATCATCACGATTGCAATAAATAATCAGATGCATCGTGTATCACGCGTAAGATATACCGCTGACGTAATTTACTACTTTCTATTGAAAAACGGAAATTAATTTGAAATATATGATTAATATAATTTAAAATTTCTCGGGAACTATTGATCATAGCGAGATACATTTTATATCAATCGATAGCAAATTTTATTTCACTATTTTAGAGGTATTAATGTTGAAATTAGAACGCCAATTACTTTAAAAAAATTTAAATGACTGAAATTTAGGTGCCCTAACAATGAAATAATGCTGTTTAACGTCTCGCAGTGCTATGGCGCGAATTTTATTGTTGGTGACGTCAGAGCTTTACCGGATCAGTGAGAGACAGATCTGGGCTATTATATTAGTAATAATATGGGTGCATAAAGAGTGCTAATCACTTCGTCTACAGAGATAATTCATGTGTCGCAGTTATCATGTGATAAACATATTTGCACATGAAATATAACAGCATGTTGTCTCAATTACTGTTGCGACATTACGTCATTCCTTTAACAAATCCCGCTATGGATTCGAAAGTTAAATTGGCGAGTATCAAGGATTTGACATATATGACGAGTTCATGAATAGACTCCATTATAAATACATTTGCATACGAAACTTTGTCTTTCATTCTGCGAAAGTAGGCCTTTTAAATTATGGTTTCTATTTACATAAATAAAAAAAATGTAAATCTTTAATGTAGTGTGAATAAATTAATGGACTAACGCAGAAAATACATATAAGTTTTATTATAATTTAGATAATATTTCATTCTAATTTGAAAAGTAAGATATCTTAAAGAAATACTTTCATTTCTAAACAAACGGTCTTTGCGATTCCATTCAAACAATTTCAAACCTATTTAGTGTAATTGCAAATAGACCAAAAGAAAAAAGGAGGCATTATTTAAACTTCGCGACTTGAAATTAGGGTCATAAATTTAAATAAAGCTCATCTCATTCCTAATTTAAAATAATGTTTTTGAAGAAAGTAAACAAAAGCTGTGTCTTTCTTTTTTTTCCGTCTCGATGCCGTTCAAAATGAATTCCCGGCTTAATCTTTTAAATAAACTTCACAGAGATTTTCTTGACTTAATTAAATGATAAATATGCTCAGAGTTGGGATAAGAATTTTTCCTTTTTCCATCTGTTAATTTTTGACTCTAACTTTATGATAAAGTTGCTTCCATAAAAGTAAATGAGCATCTACTTGAAAGGTATTTATTATTGCTTGAAAAGTTTCTTTGCTTTTTCTGTTTCAGATTCCTTATTTATCATTATTTATTTGCTTTTGAATTTTATCGTTTGCTTTCCTTTGTAAGAAATGCTGCTGATGAAGCGTTAGTTTTAGTTAGCTTCAGATGTGAAATTCTAATTTGTCAAATATCATACGTCGATGATTTAGAAAGAAGAGAATAAATGAAACAAATGAGAAATAAATGGAATTGAATGTTTAAAAATGCAGTGGTGATTAGTTACAAACATCTTTTCAAGATTATTCATTTCGTTCGGTGTCATTCGCCCGTTAAGCCGTTATTTTTTAAAATGGAAACAATAATAAGTATTCGAAAATTTAATAGTGGCAACATGCCAAGTATTTGCTTGTAAAATTCGAAAGAAATGTCTTTGTTTCTTCACTAAGGATAAATGTTGTGTGAAATGTATGTCTGAAATTGAAACTATATATGAAATCGTTTCTTCTAAAATCCTTTCTTTTTCTAGAACAACTCGATCTTAAAACTTTTTTCCATTTATTTGCTTTTTTGTTTGATGTTTTAGGATAATCAGTGAAAATATTTAATTCATGAGAAGATTATTATTATTTTTATTTGAAATATAAGAATGCAAACGAATCATTATATAAATAAAAATATGCTAATAAAACAGCATTTTACATAGCATCATTATAAAAATACAAAATGTTCTTGGTGTATATAACCAAACGTAGCTTTTCTTTAAGTTCAGATTATTAAAGCCTTGGGAAACTATTTTTGACTCTTTAATCCTGAGGCGACTTTTTTCTTCGAACCCCTTTAACACCGCGACATTTTGGGAGGATGCGACATGAATTGGACTCTTCCACTCTGGGTGGTCATTTACCCCAACTTCCCACCCTCTTCTATTCAAGGTAATAACCCTCCCTTAAAGACCACGGAAATGGGCTATGACATCCACCGAGAAGGATAATTGGACAGTCTACCGAGCGTATCTCCGAAGCCATCGCAGAACCTCACATCTCCTCAAAAGAAGCCAACCGCCTCAGATCGGCTTTCGTCGATGATAAGGCGAAATTTCAATACCGCCTCGCTCGATGTGTGAGGATAAAGAAAGAAATAAAATCTTTGCATTGTATCATCGAGAGTTACCACTATAATAAACTTATAAAGTATTCTCCCCTCAACTTTTGAGCATACAATATTGTGCTTTATCCGTCTAACTTCTTCAAATAGTATCAAGAAAAAGGCAATGATTTCAGAAAAAGTATGTCATGCAAATATACAATTTGTAGGCGAAGGTAACAACTTCTACTTAAGTAGGGGAAGGTGGTGTACCTTGGACATAAGTGTACCTTGAACCTATGCCGATTTTAGCTCCATCTGTATACATTTATAGAAAATGTTATATGTATTTTGTACACTTGTCACCAGAGGTCCCAGTGTACCTGAACTTATTTGTCAAGGTGCTCATTTGAATGAATGAATCCTGAAAATGGAAATTGACCCATCAAAAGTATTTTTTTTCCTGTTGAATTTTGTGTTGATAGTTCCTAAACATATATAAATTACTTTATAGTAAAATGCCTAACTTATAAAGCACAGTTTTAGCTATAATAATATGTGTTAGAAATTATGTTAAGTCTGACCTCAATTTAGTAGTCAGCCATTTTCCATGAAATGACCAAGTGGTGTACCTTGGACCATGCCCAAGTGGTGTACCTTGGACCATGCCCAAGTGGTGTACCTTGGTGCATGACCACTACATGGTCTACCACTTATGTTGTGGAAAAATGTGGAAGTTACCACATCCCGTGTTGACTGGAGGATCTGAAAGGCAGCTTCGGAAATTAACATTTGGAAATGACTTGTCTAATTACAATGTTGGTTAAACCTACTCATAGGAAAGAAACTGTTGCTGTAATAATTTTATATTCGGTCTAATCTAAGACCTCATTAAGTAAAAGTGCTCATTAACATTTTTCTGTAGCGAAAATACCAATAAATGTTTATGTTCAAACTATTCGGTTAGATTTTTTAAATCTAGAAATAGCTGGTCCAAGGTACACTACCCATGGTGTACCTTGGTCCTATTTGCCCTTTTTTTTAAATTGTAAATAATGCACTGAAATACTTTTTAAAAAAAATCCACAAAAAATATATGTTGTGTATAAAGGCTTAAAATATGAAAGAAAAATTGTTTTATTACCTTCCTTTTAGTAATTATCCAATTAAAAATTAAAAAGTAAAAATGGGACCTAGGTACACCACCTTCCCCTACTTCTAAACTTCATTCATCTAGTTCATTGCAGTTAAGAGTTTTCGTGTTCACTTATACACGGAAACAAATAGAGAAAATCTCCATTGTTTAATTTGAACCAAAATTTGATAGATATCTATATATTCGGTGCTATGACTACATATTAAATTTCATTTATCATTCCTACTTCACGATTTTATTTGACTTGAGTTTTCTGTAAATTTTGTAATCGATTTTTTTATTCACTTCTTAATGTACTAGAGTTCTAAAATTTTGTACAGTTTCGTGGTACAGTAGTCAACAATAAAAAATGACGCTGGTGGTTCATGAAAAGTAGACCTATGAATGCAAATAAATATAATATTCTGTCTCTCAAAAAATGGCGTTACCTGTCAACACTGGGAATTTGCAGTTTTTTGTAAATATTTCGAAAAATATTATAGATATGCACTGGATTTTTTGGATACCGGCGTTATAACGTTTCAGCTTTGATCTCATGTTAAAAGTTTACTATGTCATAATTCACTTTTTTTCACATTCATGTTTAGAATTTTATTTTAAATTATTAATTTTTTTGTTTATGAATTTTTTTATGACTTGATGTAAAAAATAGTGTTCTTTTAGTGAGTGTAAGTTTTTTGACAACTATATAATACTTTCCGAGAAATCGACAAAAGTTCCTAAAATTTAGTTAACATGGAAAAGGCCATTTTTCAAAACCCTATAATTCTTGAAATTTTGATCAGAACTCTATAAAAATTTTTTAGGAAGCTAATTTCATGACGGGTAGTCGATTCAGCGAAAAAAAAGTAATAGGCTTAATAGGAAAATTCCGAGATAGCTGTTAATTAACTATATTAATTAACTCGGTTCATCAGTTTTTTTTATATGAATAAACCTGTCATCTTGAGCTTTTAACATCGACACTAGTTTTGTGAAAACCCGCTAATAAATACCAGAGTTACAGAAGTGTCCAATTCTTTTTGTTGACGACTGTACTGATGAGGAACATTATATTAATGCTTCCAGACCCTAATTATGAATTACTTTTCTAAATATAATTAACTTCTGTATCAACATGAGTGGCGCCATCTAATAGTAAATTTAAGAAAAATAATTCAGAGCATTTATATATTGAATTATAAATATATTTAAGACTAGAAATTGAAAATATTAGTGCACTAGAAAGTAAAAATAGTGTCCTTAGCAAAACCATGGAGGTCAAAACAAATTACAAAACTGTAAGGAGCTGAAAAGATTCTATAAGAAAATGAAGCCACAATAAAAATCTTAAGCAAGACATTTCTTGTTTCCTCGTTAAAAATTAATAAATGTGGTTGTGTAAATTTCCAATGTGTTCATAATATTTCCAAATGGGCCTCATGTTTTCTCGATTTATTTTGAAACTCCTTTTTTTTAAATAAATAGTTAATTCAACTTTATATTATACAAACAAGAGCATATTTTTAAAAATCTTTTAACTTTAATTAATATAAGAATGAAAGTATACTTATAACACGATATAAGAAAATATTGTAAATGAATCTAAAATCGGTTCATATATTAAGAAGAAAAAGAGATTCCATAAAAGAGAGGAATCTAAACTTGGGCTATCAATGATTTATCCAATTTCGGGTTCTAAAACGAAATAAATGCGAAAAATACCAAAAACATATCTTTCTATGGCTTTTGCCATAGGAGCGTGTCTGTCCGGAATCCTAAGTGAATGTGGCTTGTTTTTGGAAAAAAAGTGAAATTCTACTTTGGCGAAAGCACATAAATTTCAATTGAAGTTGCTGAACCGAGATGAAATCAAAATAAGAAAGTAACAAAATATGTTTGCTATGGATTGAAGAGGAAGAATTCCTAAGCGTTGATTAAAAATTAAAAATGTATTAGAAATATGATTATAAAAATTCCAGTTCACTCAGAATAAATGTATAACATATAATTCTTTAACGTTTTTGTCTGAAACTCCAGATTTTTGATAAAAATCAATTTCTGCTTTTTAGTGTGACAATAAAAGTATGTTTTTAAATTCTTATTATTAGAATGTAGAAATTAAGATAAACTTACTACATGATATAAGAGCACACCTGCAAAAGTATCTAAAATCGGCTCATATATTAATAAGAAAAGAAATTCCATAAAGAGATGAATTTAAACACGGACAATTTCAATGATTCAAACAGTTTCGTGTTCTAAACGAAATAAATGCGAAAAATACCAAAAACATATCTGTTTTCGGCTTTTGCCATAGAAGCGTGTCTGTTCGGAATCCTAAGTGAATGTGGCTTGTTCTTGTAAAGCAAGTAAAATACTGCTTTGGCGAAAGTACATAAATTTCAATTGAAGCTGCGGGACCGAGATAAAAGCCAAATAAGAAAGTAACAAAATATGTTTGCTATTGATTATAGAGTCTGGAGTTGGGCTGGCAGTAAATTTCCTTGCGAGGTGTGATGGTCTAAGTCTATTGTCTAAAAGCCAGAATGAAAACATTTAGCTCAATGAAATACTAGACTGTTGGTAACCGTTTAGCACTAAATCAATTCATGGGCTGTATTAAGTTTGGTACTTTAGCTTCTAAATTTTGTCGCATCGCTGAGAACAATAAATGTCCAACCTCTTATTTTTATTTAGTTTCAGAAAAGATAAGAATAACTCTTATTTATTTTCAAATAATAATTTTATGGCATAAGCTTTATGTTTCCAGTTTACTAGAGTAAATACCATTATGTAAAAATAATTTTTTGAAGAATTAAGAAAAATGGATGCGTTTAACTTTCGTTTTATTTTTCATTGGAATGAAATATTACTGAAGGATGAAATTAAGGGCTGTTGGTCTTGGCAGTTTCTGTTGAACTTTCAATATATATATACAGGGTGTCCAACAAAGGACTCCCTCATTTTAAAATTAAATAACTCGGCAACGGAGATCGATAGAAGAACGAAACCAGTGATATGCTTAGTCTGAAAGCCGTAAAAATCTGAT
>BGPR01039047.1:0-14455 GCA_013235015.1 Araneus ventricosus | reverse complement strand
CTAATCTCCAGAAAGGACACTCTAATCTCCAGAAAGGACACTCTAATGAAGCAAAACGTTCCCACTATTATCTGATATACTAAATTCGGGGCAAATAGGAATATTCACCAATGTATAATCTTTTGCTAATGAATTTATATATTTTAATTATATGAACCGATAAATAAACAATATTTTGAAAAAATGTTGTCTATTTATCGGTTCACAAATCTCATTTATGAAAAGCATTTTAAAATAACCCCACAGCCAACAGCATTATTTTGGTCGTTAATTTATCTTACAAACAAGCAAAGCTATTTATTTAATTACAAAAAATAAATAAATATATTAGTTCGTTGGGTTTCATCATTGTAATAAAACAATTAAAGTTTTATATTTTTGGTCTTTTTTGAATTGTTGCTATTATACTTTGTTTTTTCTTTTCAAGAATAGGGTTGAGTTAAAAAGGTCCTAAAAGTTACTTTTAGCTACACAAGAAGTATTTTAAATTTCTTGACATAAAAGCAGTTTATAGTGTCTAATTACATCTTTATTTATAGCAACAGCTAAAAATTCGAAAATAAAGCATTACTTATTTTTGTTCTTTTCATGGAGATATAGTCTTTTATTAAAATATCATACTTTAGTGCAATATTACTTTTTATGCAACATTTGTTATCAGACAAAAGCAGTAAAATACTCGATCTATTATTGCTTTGTCAGGGTTCCTAACTGTAAGCTCAGTTTTTGATGCTAAATTTTCGTAACAATTTACAAGATCATTATGAATTATTAGTGTTTAAAAACACTAAAAACCGCGATAGAATCCTAACAACAGTTAACATGTGATCAAAAACTGCGACCTTTTAAAAAATTTAAGAAACGTAAACCATATGTTGTGAAATAATAGTAAAAGATTTGAAGCGTTAACAGCACAAGTGTGACACTTTGTTTCGAACAAGCATCGTGTGACGCTACATAAGTGCTTATTAGTGAGCTGCAGGGCGTGATGAATCGTGACCCATTCACAGAGGGAAGTCTAATAAAGTCATTAAGGACGTTTAACATGCAAGTCAATGATTCAAACTAAAAAATAAAATGACGAGTTCAAAATAAGTTTAGGTCAGTGGTTCTCAGACTCTTCGCATTTGAAGCTAGAATTCCCATTCCAACATCGAACACCTCCCACTTTCCTTCTAATGACGGTTGAATTTTTCTCATATTTCAATAAATGCCAGTGAAATTTACCTCCTTTCCAATGGATTTTCGAATTTTAAATAATGTATTATCAAATTTTGCAGAATGTGTAGGCATTTCAGTAGTTCTCAGTCTTTTTTTGTATTTTAAGCCTTGTTTATGCTTTTTTGTATTTAAATGTTCTTTATTTTTCACTTAATAAACAATATTCCACTTCCTAAACATAACATAACTAAATGAGGAAGCAATAATCTAGCGCGGCTTTCTTTTTTAGTCAGCATTTTCGCGAAATATGAGTAGAAAAATATTGTAATCATTGAAAAATTGATCCTTGAGACTTTCAGGAATCTCCAGTCTCAAGGTACGGGTAAAAATTAATTAAATCCTTTCTCTTTACTGTACTATGAAACTGCACACGAAATGTGCCATATTTACAAAGTTTTTTTTAACAGGAGCATCGCTACTAATGTTCAAGGAAAATATGTTTATTTTTTTAAAATTTGCTTTTTTCCACAAGAGCTAGAGAAAATCTATACTTATAAAAGGCAATGTTTGTGTGTGTGTGCGCGCGATGTCCAGAAGAATCTATCGCACTTACAGCCATGAATTTTGTCACATAGGTAGTCGTAATGGTGACTCAATGCACCTCGAAGCCGGAATTTTAAAATTTAATCTGGAAAATTTTTTATTTAATGTTTTGTGTTGTTTTGGGGCATTTTCGACACGCTTACGGCTGTAGTATCTTTTCTAATGATAGTTGAAAAACAATCAATACACCATCAGATAGAACAAACAATTTTCTTTCTAATGAAATTTGTTTTGAGCTTCAAACGTAATTTACTGAATTGTGAGAAATTTTACAAAAATAGTCAGTTTTGCCATCGAAATTTTATTTTTGCTTTTAAATTTGCTGCATCCGACTTTCTAATAACACTATTATTTTCCATTTTTTTCAGCTTATAACTGGAACGGTTCTGTCGGATTTAAAACAAGAACGGTTAAAATATCTTTTCCCTTTTTTTTAATTAATTTTTTCCTGGTCAGTTGAAAGAGATTTTTCCTCTAGCGAGCTTCCTCCCGCGACACTTCTCCGGAACGTTTCTGACAATTTCATTGGCTGTCGGGGCAAAGCGCAGGTGACTTCACAACCTTCAATTGGATGACTTCGATTATTATTTCCGGATTCGATTTTATATTTTGCTTGCTATATAATAATCATTTTCACGTTGCAATTTTTTAATATTGTTTCGGATTAACGTACTCTGTACTGTTTTTCTACAGTTAAAATGTCATTATCGCAAAAAAATAAGCGGAAAAATTAATAATGTGTATCTTTTGTTTTGATTTTGATTTCAAAACTTTTTCATGTCATTGTGGGATGTTTTTTTTTTTTTTTTTTTTTTTTTTTTATTTTGTTGAAGCCCTGATTCCACGGGCAACGCCGTGCGCGTATTGCTAGTATTAAATATGTTTATTTCTGCGTTACTGTCAAGAAAAAAGATGAATTTTTAAAAATATTGTTGAAACCAAAGAAAAAAATAGCACCTCAAATCATTGAATAAATCTTTTTTTTTTCTTATTTTGGACAGAATAAAAATATTTTTTGGGGGTAATGGTTTCCGAAGTTATCTAGAGAAAATATCAGCTTCAAATAAAAAAAGAACAGTGACAAACCCTCGATGGAAGAGATAACTTCGGATACTTTTAGAGTATTTTTATTCAAGCCAGTCGAAAAGGATTCGCTGAACACCCACGGCCGGATTAAGTCATCTTAGGAATGCAAGTTTTAGGGCCACCCTTTCTCCTCCTCATCTTTCAATACCAGATATTTTTTATTGATTTGCATTTAATTTGAATATAAGCATATTTTAAGTAATAAATATTGTGACAAACTGAAATGGCAAAACATTTAACACTGGATCACATTCGTGAAAGTTGGTTTCTTATTTCACATATAAAAATTTAAATTTTAAAGCAATTTTTAACAAAATGGTAAAAAATTCCAAAATTTTTCAACACAAATTTACTTTAATATAAAGATTGCTAGGACTGTTGTCTTGTGAGTCAGTCAGTAAAAAATTAATTAATTAATTAAAATAATATAAAGGCTACTCTGATCTTCAAGCATGGAAAAAGATGAAAATTCAATCATAAGAATGAAGTCCTGAAATTTAGATGGTACTTGATTTTAAGTTCAATAAGTTCAAGTTCACAGTCGTTATAAAACAAATGAAAGCACAAAATTAAATTAACCTGAAAATTCCACAAAAAAAATCTCAAGGCTTCGGGGGCCCCTGGACAATTGTCTTTTCTGCTGACTTGATAATCTTGCCCTAATCACATAGAGGCACAAACATTTCTGACCACGCGTGATATGTGACAATCTTATTGTTAATAAATTAGAAAGATGAGTGGTTGGTTGGTTGGTTGAGCGTTAATGGCTCAAGAGCCATAGAAAGATGAGTGGAGAATACTCCAGATATTTTATGATATGATGATTGTTGGTTCTCGGCCCCGGCACGTACCAAGAATCATATCATAAAATATTTGGAGTGTCATCTTGTGCACTTTTTACAGTCTTGGTTCTTGGGCCGGTATGGGACAATTTGTAATTTTCATATATTATTTTTTTCTTTGATTGTAAAAATCTACACTACATACTTTCTGTAAACAAGTCCCGCCCATGTTGGCGTTGATTGTAAGCTTTTAGAAATTTAAAATAAATACTGGCGAATTGGTTCTCTCTCCGGAAGCCTTAGAGGCCTTACACCCTTTCGGGTAGGCCGTTCGCCGTGAGGTATGCCATGATATGATTCTTAAATTTACATATCGTCACTTAATAAGCAACAACACCTATCTCAATTTTTCGCAATTGATAACGAAGATTCTGAGTTTTTTTTTTTCACATCTGATAGGAACATACTGTCTCATGTTCATAACAGATACTTTAAAAAAATCAGAAATATTCGTTATTGGTTGCGAAAAATTCAGTTTTTTCTCCCTCTTTGAAACCTTGAAAAATTGAGATTTGTGATGTTACTTGTTAAGCGACGATGTATTAAGCATTCGCATTTTATCTAGTCTTGGAGAATACTCCACACATTTTATGATATGATTCTTAAAATCACATATCGTCGCTTAACAAGCAAAACCACGTATCTCAATTTTCCGCAACCGATAACGAAGATTCTGAGTTTTTTTTCACATCTGATAGGAACATGCTGTCTCATGTTCATAACAGATGCTTAAAAAAATCAGAAATATTCGTTATTGGTTGCACAAAATTCAGTTTTTTCTTCCTCTTTGAAACTTTGCAAAATTGAGAACTGTGATGTTACTTGTTAAGCGACGATATATTAAGCATTCGACATTTTGTTTAGTCTTCAGTTTTCACGATCCCAAAATAAAATCTTACATAGAAACGGGTGTTTTGTAAACGATCTGATTTTGTTTACTCGTCTTTTTCCATGCGGGAGCGTGTTCGGCATTCTGTATTGCTTCTCAAGCACCTGCTCTGAAACGAAGCTCCACTTCCTTATTGTTATGATCTTGGCTTTAATAAGCGAAGCAGAGCCTGAACGAAAGACATTACCCTAGTTATGTAGCATTATATATGAAGTGCACGTTATGTTTCAGGTTCAAGTGGGAGATTCATTTCGGGAAAACTGATCTTGCAATCGTCTCGCTATCGCTTTATTATAGAAGGGCTTCTGAAACAATTTCCGTCCGCATTTCCCTTTTTGGGGAAGTGAATAAAATTCGCTGTCCCATTTTCGTCTGAATTTTTACGATCCCTAAATGATAACACGGAATGGGCAAATGAAGCACGAATTAATCATCAATGAAATACAGTAGAGTCTCCCTACAACGAAGTCTCCCTATAGCGAATTTCTCCCTATAACGAAATTTTTAATCGGAATGTTAAATAACATTCAAAATATTCTCCATATAACGAAGTGGTTGTCTCCCTATAACGAATTTTTGAAGAAAGCTGCTAATTTCTGTGCAAACAAATCGCTCACATGTGCCTGTTTCTGGAACCACTCGCATTGTTCATTCCAGCGATAACACATAAAAATAGAATGCTATGTGAAGGGTAATGCAGTTGTGGGGACCTGGGTTTCTACAGAGGGAGCAACATTTCTAAGGGTCAAGATTCTAAGAATCGGGGTGGAAACAGCAAATGGATGTGACAATACGCATTTTATGTTTATCCGTACTAATACATATTATTCTCTAAATTGGTGAATTGTCTTCACTTTTGAGCATTCTATTTATACAATAAAAATTAGTATAATTTTAACAAATTTATAATAAATATTACTTCATTTTTAATTGAAAGTCATAATTAAATATTTTTGAACTTATCGCACAAACTAAAAGGTTTGTTACATTTACTTAAACAACTGCAAAAATCTCTAATCTCCGTATAACGAAATTTTCTCTATAGCGAACTTTTCAACTGGAACCAAGCGATTTCGTTATAGGGAGATTCTACTGTAATTGTAAATTATTGAAATTACAGTCGGACCTCTATTTAACGAACCTCTATTTTGCGAATTTCTCTATTTTGCGAACTTTTCCTTGGAACCAAGAACATTTTGCGAATTTCTTCGTAAAATAACCTCCAAATAGCGAAGTGTATTCTCTATTTAACGAACTCTTTCATGTGGTCCAATATTTTTTTTTTCTCTCTATTTCTCAAAATATTTCCGAACATTTCAAACTTGTTCTTTATTTAACATATTTTATGGTGATCAATGATCTTGAACTGGTTTTTACCAGTCTGAATTAGATATTTTGGACAGTGTGAAAAATAAAAACAATACAGCAATGAATTGCGATGAAGACGAAGATGATGAAGATGGAAATGATCATGATGCAGAAATCAACAAACCTTCGTATGATGAAATGCTAAAATCATTTGAAACAATCCAACGCACAGTTTGAAGAAAATACGCCTGAAGGGGGGTTTTGTCGCATATTAGTGATTAAATTTAAGGACGTATGTGGTAACGTATGCTTAAAATTACTTGTTATAAAAATGCGATAATGTCATTAAAATTCATTAATTTTAATATAAAATTATTTTTTTTAAATTGAAAATACAGTATATTCCCGGACAATGTTTTGTTTTATTCTTGTTTTCTTTGCAGATTTCTTTTTGATGGGTAAGATATATAAAACAAATAGATATTAATTTACAAAATAAAGGTGTGATTAATCACTTTTTTAAATAATATTTAGTGTTTATGAATTTAAAATCTGTTTTGTGTAGTTGAAAGTATTTTAAAAGGTGAATCTCTATTTAACGAATTTTCCATATAACGAACTTTTTTTCGGGATTTAGCGACTTCGTTAAATAGAGGTCCGACTGTAGTTAATACATTTCAATGAAGTGTTTCAATCTAGACATTAATTTGCTTAAAAGCATTGGGAAGTAAGTAAAGAACCGTTTATACGTTTCTCATTTATACATCGTGTGCATTTATACATCGTTTCATCACAGTCCCGATTCATTCCTATCCATTGTAACGATAAAGTGCTTCGTTTATACGACGCAAAGCTTCGGTTATAAGTCGTTCCCCCCGTACTAAAATGTGAAAAACTCTTCCTTTCTGGCACATAAACTGTGATAAAGGTACCATGACTTCGAAATTACTCACAACTTATGAATTAATGTGGGATTCCGTTCAATTAAACAAAATGCCCACGGAAGGGTTACCTTTAAGGGGTAAGTAGTTCGGGTTTATGTCTAGGGGATTTAAGGGGTTTTATTACATTAAATTTAGAACAAAATGTTACATAAAATAAATGAGTAAACTTCAAGTTAAATACAAAAAACATTTATATAAATAGTATAGGGAGAATTTACGGGGGGGGAAGGTATATACACAAAAAGTTAACGAGAATGTTGAGAATTTACATGAAGTCATATTTACTAGGTGAGCCAGATCAATGAGGGATAGATGTTAAGGGTTAAGAGTATTACGGTATAGAGATTAGAGAGTCATAAGGAAAGTGAGACGGGACATAGTTACTTACAACCTGGAGATCAGGTGGCTTAACTGCGCCAAGACTGATCTGACAACAGAGGAATTGAGAGAGGTATTTACATTTTGGCTGCCTGAGGTGTGCTGCACTGCTCTCAGCGTGTAGTCTGGTTTTGTTAGGAATAAAGAGGGCGCTTCTCGTAGTTCATACAGAGCAGAACTTAATTTATTAACGAAATCAAAATTTGCTGTCAAGTTTTGTCTTCCAGGACATAATATTACAAATAATTTAATTGAATTACATTCAAATTTTGCTTCTGTTCTAAAATTAGATTAACCTTACTAATTACCTGCCCATCTGCAGGAAGATCTTTCTCAAGATTAAAAATAAAAAAATTACTTCGAGATCTAGCATTAGTAAAGAACGATTGATTTGCTTATCCATTTTATCTATCCAATCTTTTTAGCCAAAAACTAAATCGTGATGATATTATCAACGCATTTGCTATAAAACATGTAAAATATAAGACAAAAATCACGTTGTAAACCTATTCTAGTAACTCACATACCAAAGTTGCATTTTTGAAGCATTACTTTTTTTATTTGATTTATCAACGATTTTGTGTGTGACTGAAATATTAACTTTACAAAAATAATTTAATTATTTAAAAAATTATAATTTAATAATTTTTCATGTGTTCCTTTAATCGTAACTATACCAAACTGTGCAATGCAATAAATAGCAAAAAAGCATTAAATTATTTTGTTGTACGAAATTTGTTGTAAGGCCCCCGCAAGTCAACTTTGCACCAGACCCCGCTTTTGTTGAGGCCGGCTCTGAAGATCGGTAAGGAGCCTGAATCATCTTCATCTTATCTTTTATGCAGAATCAACCAGCATGGAATTCGGATAGGATTTTCAGAAACGAAAATCGGGAATGAGTGCTTAACACGGACTGATGTACCTGTTCTGTAATCCTTATTAAAAGAAATGAGTCAATTACGTTACGCCATTGACTCAAATACGTCAGTCAACTCGTTACGTCACTCAAATACGTCACATTATTTGTTAGGTAGCGTATCTACAACTGCAAATGCATGGCAGAAAAATTGTTTTTAAAAAACCATGGTTTTAAATATTACTGGAATCAAAAAATGAAAATACCCAAAGTTATTCGTTCCACTCAAAACTTTTATTACTAGAAAAAAGAAATCAAAACAAAAGATCTCATTCGATTAACAGTTAATATAGGTTACAATTAAAAGTAATGAATAAATTACCTAGTTTGATAAGAATTAAAGCAAAATAAAAGCTCCGTGGATATGACAGTAGCAGGCGCAAACTCCGGGAATTCCCCTCTCCTCGTCACTCGTTTTGCGAAACGCCGCTCGTTATACGAGTCATTTTTTTACAATTTATTTTGCTCGTTATACGAAACGCCGCTCGTTATGCGAGTCATTTTTTTACAATTTATTTTGCTCGTTATGCGAGTCATTTTTTTACAATTTATTTTGCCCGTTATGCGAATCACTTGTTATGCGAGATTTCACTGTAAATTATATAAATGTTTATGCATTTACAAGGCATTACATATTTGTAAAGTTTCGGAAAAATATGAATGCATATCTTTCAGCTTCACACTGAAAAGGGATACCTTGCTCTAAGTGATCCAAGAGCATGATTTAAGCTGCAGGGAAACGAACTCTTTCGGTTAATTTTATTACCTTCAGAGGAAAGAAATTACTCTCGCCCATAAAAGCGAAAATGTGCTATAAAATCGTTAAAATATGAGCTATAAATACTAATAGAGGTGAATTTAATTATACAGCTGCGCAGAGAAGAGAGAAAGTCCCGCCGAAAGTTTGATACGGACACTAAATATTTTTTAAGGCCATCACATTCTTGGAAAATTTTTAAGGTGAAAAAAACCCGAGACAATAAATATTTTTAAGTGCTGAATTTCGGTCACATTTTTTAAGGAAGAAAAAAAACTTACATAATGAATACGTCTTAACGTAATGAATAAGAATTATAAACAACATAATTTGAGATCCATTCTTTCAACAGTAGATATTTTAAATATTACTTTCACTCGCACCGCAAAATAAAATTAAAATCATTACAAAATAATTATTATGAATGGTTTTATTTTTATTGTATTCGCACTGTGATAACGTATTAAACCAAATGGCTGCTATTATACGAACTTGTTTTATTGTATTTTTTCCTACTTTTGCTTTTTTCCTACAGAACATTTCCGACGAAAAAACTGTATAAAACGTTCATTATTTATCAACATTCAATAAACAGCTTCAATGCATCAAAATCTCAAAAGTCATTTTCAATATTCAAAGAAATATCTACAGAATAAATTATTTATGACAGAATCCATTCATATGAAGTAACAGATATATGACGAAACGTAACTTTGTATGTCATCTAACATCTAACAACACGGTATCTTACGTTTTGATGCGATGTCACGCCCTTTATTCTTCTGCACGAGGCATCAGTGGCGAATCCAGGGGAAGGGGGTCTATCGGGCTGCAGCCACCCCCAGAACTAACCCAAAATTCTTGATTTTATTTAAAATCACTAACTGTTTGTTCTTAATTTTAATTTTTAAAAATATTGTGACAACATTGCTTTCTGGCTTGATAGGCTCGAAATTTTTCCTAATTTTCTAATTATTCTACTTGTACTTGTAGCGCTGACGCGGTCGAAAATATTTTTTGTCTAGTTACTTCATTGCATTTTTTATTAAATTATCGAAATTATTGTAGTGTTCTTTATGATTCTTATTGTCAGCTGAGGAAAGTCTGTAAAGATAAAATGTTTTGGTTTACATAAACCATGAGGTTTAACATTCGTCAAGATGATACATTTTTATGACCTCAACCCCCTCACCCAGAGGGTGAGGTCATAAGTGGTGAAATAGGGTGAGGTCATAAGTGGGGGTGGATTCGCCACTGCGAGACACTATAGATTTCAAAATTATATTAGCGGTGCATTTGAAATCTATCACATGAACATGAATTGGCTTCATTGATTGGGTAAAATTCTTTTATATTATGCTGTTAAATCGTATTTGCCCTGAGTTTTAAAATTTATCAAAACAAAATGAACGCATTTGTGAGCTTCATGCATGCAGATACGTGTCACACATTTTTCAGTATGGTTTTATCCAGTATTAACCCGTTGAGTACTGAATTATTTGAAGATTTTTATGCCCATGGGACGGATTTAATTTGTCGCTATATGGATTAATATGTAAAAGTAATACATTTTATTTGGAATATACTTATATTGGTGATATAAATATATTTTTGAAACAGCATTTTAGTTACAAAATATAAATATTTATATAGAACAAGAACCAACTTAAAGTCTAATAATTTTGTACCTGTGGTATTTTTCAAAACATGTCGGTAAATGCAAAGGTACCTGGCATTGTTTGCATTGCCAAGTGGTTTCTTTTCTTATTTTATGTTTATAACATACGCGACACCGTTTTGTAGGTTGTTTCTTTAATTCTGTTGCCGGAATATTCTCCGGAAAATGTGCCCAATTTTTCGCTTACAAACGATGTGGCGCATCGCTACTTGTAGGACGCCCACGGATATTATAATTTGGCAGGACCACTTGCGCCAATAATTTTTCTTAAATTCAGATGATGAATCAGACTCATCCACCGTAACTTCGCCCAAGTAAACAGATGACGAGTCTCACTCGTCAAGTGTACCCAAAGGGTTAAAGGATTCGGCCAGTTACACTCAATTTTGAAGGGCTTACACGAAGAGGTAAGGACTCAAAATCACCGTTTTAAAATTTATTCTCGCAAATTATAAGAAACACAATCTGAACTGTTTATTATGAATTAAGTTTTAACATCATTCGCCGATACAAAGAATTTTCTTTTGAATTTTGAGAAATGCACATGAATCACAGAAATATCTCAATATAAACATTTTCTTGCATATCCGTTTTCAGATAAAATTAATTTCTTAATTAAGTAAGTGATCGTCAACCTGTGAAAGTGCCCAATTATGTCAATTTACATAGCATAGCAGTCATGCGATAAAAATAACTGCGTATATTTTCTAACATCTGACTGAAGGGCTGCCTTACGATTTTCCTCCTGCAATACATGCAATGGATTCCAAAATCAGCGAAGAGAATTTGAGTGTTTCATGTGGGTATGAATTAACTCTATTAGACGGATGCGGAAAGACAAAAGAGGTGCCAAAACAAAAGAAAGACTTAAGATTTGAAAATCTAATTACTACAACAAGAAAAGAGAAAAATTCATTATTTAAGTATGGAAATTTGGATTCCAAATATTAAAAGATGGGAAATCGCTGGGTTTATGCTTAAATTGCCCGAAGGAATTCACCCAGAAGGTCTCTGTATGCAAATATAAAAGGAACTGATTCCCTAAGAACTAACTACAAGGCTTCAACAAATAAAAAATATCTCCTAAAATAGACGAATACATATAAGGAGCATAAAAGGTATAATGATGTTAATTACTTAATATTCCAAATTTCATTCAAAGAGGAGTGCTTATAAATCGATATGGAAATTTGGACCTCATGTTCTAAAAGTTTGAGAATCGCTGGACTAAGGGGTCTATTCTGGTATTCCCGGTTGGGTTGGGTTCCGTTGTTAACGTGCAGAACCCAACCCAACCGGGGGTACCAGAATAGACCCCTAAGCCTTAAATTGTCCAAAGGAGCTCACTCAGAATCGTCTCTTTATGCAAAAACAAAAAGAAATAATTCCGTATAAACTCGTGGTATGTTCTGAAGGCTAATAGTAATTTTTTAAAGTTCTAAATATAGGCAAATACATATAAGATGTATAAATGGCATTTTAATGTTAATTGTTTAAAATTCCGGGAATAGGATGGGCTTAAACTGTTACGAAAATTAAGATCCGATGCTCTAGCAGGTTGAGAACTGTTTGGATTAGTCTTAGGGGTCTATTCTGGTACCCCCGGTTTGGGGGGGGGGGGGTCACTTTTTCCGCACGTTAGCGGCGGAAATAGTGACGCCCCCAAACCCAACCCCTTACACTGTCCGCCGATATTCCTTAACGCTTTGCCATGCGAAATTATTTAACTTCCTAATTAGATGCATCCACTCCTTTGGGATAAAAATTCAATCTATTTAAGATGATAAAGGATACTTGATATATTTAAGCGCGTCCAGGTGATTTTTGTATTCAAAAACTAATTGTTATGTTGACTTAAATGCGAGTTTAAAAAGCAAATATTCTCTAATTCGATGTGCGTGTCAGAAACGCCATTGTATGTTATGGGGTTAAGGATCATCACTGTAACAAAAATAAAAGGAAACGATTTCTACATGTCTTCAACAAGTCGAAATTCAAAATCCCTACCAGAAGTTACAGTTAGCCATCTCCTCGAACTGTTATCGGACTTAGCAGCCCCAAACCAGTGTAATCTCGATCCCGCATTGTTTACTAGTAAACAACTGAACTGTAAGTTCCAGCCAAGCAATCGTAATTCCACCCATTTAACAAAAGCTATCTCTCTGAGAGAGGTCAGCCTTTTTTGTTTAATGAATCGAAGCGAGGACGCAAAAAGCAAAGGACCCCAATCAGCCTCCCTATCTATCTTCCACCCCAATCAATTCCCTGGCTCCGAAGTAGGACTTTTCTCGAAGACAGAAAACACTCTTCTATTCTTACCTAACGAAGCGTGCAGAATCTTTTGGCCCTTATTCAAACGTGTGAAAGACAAAGGAAGCCCATTGAGTGACCGGAGACCATAAGGTTTTAACACGGGTTAATTGCGGTATTTCTTGCGGGACTTTGATACCGATTGGGCAGCTTTCAGTTTCGACAAAAGGTGTTCGGTGCAACAAGTAGAGCGAAGTGGGACACTTAGTTACACTCTTTACAATCATCAACCTCGTCGTCTTATTCTGATTCCGAGAAGTTTCTTTTAAGCAGATTATCGGCCTCCCATTGGGCAGCCAGTCGAAGGCCGCGCTGTCGGTATTAGAGTCCATAGGTTAAACGCTACCCTAATAACAATAGAAATTTACGACTCGTTCGGGTTTAAGCAGTTTGGACTTTGTGAAGGTCAGCCTTTCAATTCAATTTCTGTGGGTCCGGTTGACGGCCATGAAGATCAGAGGGTACTTTGAGCCCGAAAATTGATTTCAATTGATATTAGATCGACATACTGTGTTATCGCCAGTCGACCTGTGTTTTCCTTTCAAGACAGCTGAAGGAAATCAAAAAAATGGCATTAGATGTTTCTTCTTCGATGAAAATGTTATACTCAGGCAGGGAATCTTTATGAGATAATGCATTCTAAATCTTTTTGCTGTTTTGATTCTAAATAAATTAATGTTTAAATTTAATCTTTGAATACCGAACATTAAAACACATATTGATTTATAGTGTTTAAACCTCTGAGAGGTTAGCTATTTTGATATACTAACTTCCAAGTCTTGAAGATTTGCTTTTAAATTGAATAATTTGACCTTTATTGCATTTAGTCAAGTCTCTGAAATCTTAAGACTATTTTATCCATGGTAGTTTAAGAAATTATGAACATGGACATGAGTATCTGCTTCTGAACTCAATATAAGAGACGGAAAAATACGTCTGAAACGATTCGAGGGTTAATACTAAGGTGACCAATAGTCCTCCTTTTGTAAGTTCTGACCCTCCCTCGTAAAAAGTCCCCCTACATGTCCTCCTTTTCGATATTTGAAATTAGAAGACTGAATATATATATTTAAATTCTGAAATATTAATACAATTGGAAAATAAACACAATGCAATTGATAAAAGATGGGTGGAAATATTCAGCCATTTCAAAAATGAACATATTCTATTCGAAAATTTATTTATTCTTGTTTAGTTTTTGGTGTTCTGCCCTGGAACTAATGCAGCAGTTTCCAATTTCTAATGATTTTTGGACATGTGAGAAATCGAGATTAAAAATATTGACACTCCAGCTGAAGCTCTTGCTGTAAAATTCAATATGAAGGTTATTTCTTGTTCGGATATTTCCATTATATTGTTAGAAGATGTTACATTGACAAAAATATCCATTCTTTGGAAAAGTAAATCATTTAAATAATTAATAGACGTGTAAGCATTAATACAATTTAAAATGTTACAAATGTTTTTATTATGCATTTATCATATTGTAGTGTATTCTGTATTACTGTTGCAATAAACAAAATGTTTCTTTCATTTACGATATTTTTTTCTTCTATTTATATGTGTCCTCCTTTTCATTGTAA
>BGPR01039046.1:0-14455 GCA_013235015.1 Araneus ventricosus | reverse complement strand
TGCTTTCAAATCTAAACGGCACTGGATCTCGTTTACCTCCTGTGGCGTTGCTGTCTTTTTGAAATGGAGACACCAGATTTTAGAAAAATAATTCTATTTAGACGTAGGCACATATAAGACAGACAACACACATTAAAGATACTACTGTGTGGTACGTTGCACTTAAAAGCCAGAGCTATTCCAAAAAAAAAACGACCACAAGTAGGCCTAAACATCTCACCTCGCTTCTCGAGGTCGCCACTCAAACTGACTCGTTTACAAAAAGCAACCCTACACTAGCAAGAAGTTGTGCCAAGCGTTCGATCAACCATCGCCAACGGTATCCAAACATTACATCTCCATTTCCTTATTTGTGTGTTATCGACTGCTAAAATACTCGCTGCTATTGGTTGTTGAAATGGTGCGTCGATGTAATGCGACTGATAATCGAACATTAGCGAACGATGTGGCTCGTTTTTCATGATTATGTATGATTAGGATTTTTAAAAATTAAGCTACGAAATTTTTGGTAAATATTTTGTTACATATTGTCATGTTTGGAGAGCTGCAAAGATGCCCTTTGTGGGACGGCCTTGGTTTACGCTTTGACCGTTTCCCGAAGTATATATTCGTTCGTACGTGAACGCTATAACCCAAAAATGCAACTACAGTGGAATCTCATGAATCCGAACCCCCTGAATTCGAAATTCTGGACAACCCGAACATCTTTTCTAACTTTCTGAATAGTTTTTATTAAAAAAATGAAGGAAAATAACAATTATAATATGGTTTTTATCATCAGAATTCCAGATCTATATCGAATGTTGGACGAAATTCGTCAAAGAGTTGTCCTTCTGTCAGGCTGTCTTTTCGAGTAACTGAAAAAAGCAACTACCTACATAAATGATATTCGATTGTTGGTCTTGTCACTTAAATACATTGTTATAAAAATGGCCCGGTGGGTGTATGGTGAATGTAGTCCAACAAGCTGGATTATGGAAAATGACGCTCTATTCCACGAATATTCCAAAAAACACGGAGCACAGGTGATAAAGAAAACAGCTCTTGTACAAATTCACAACACAAGCAGACATCAAATCACTAATAATAACAGAAACAGCACTGTCAACAGCACTTAGCGTTTAATGGCTAACCAACTCTCACTTCGAACGAAACTCCGAATAGATTCTCCCTCGTTTGAGCACCTCGTTTTTTATAGCTTTTCCTAAAGGGCGTGACGTCACATGAAATTATCTAGAAAAATCTCTATATCACGGTTCCTAAGAGAGATAGGGACATAATTCTTGTATTTTCTAGAACCTTCATTTTGTCGCCAAGGTCGGGTATCATTGGCTTGCACCATTAAGAACCTCTGTAAATCTCTCTTTCCAAATGTAAGACTAGCACACGGATTCTTAACAATATTAAATTTTGGGCAAAATCGGTCGAAAGGAAGGTGTCAAAATGCATACTCGGTTTCCTCCTCTGTACTACGATGATCGAAAAGCGCCATCTTGCACCAGTAGTAAACAAGAAACTCCAGGGGAGAAAATTCTCGCTGGTTTTGCATTGAGAAGCATAAAAAACAAGTAACTTATTGAAATGGTATATTGAAACGTAAATCAACGTTTAATAAATTTTTAAAAAATTATGCTTCTTGCTTCTCTAGAAAAATTGTTTACAACAGTGGTTCCCAACCTATGGGCCGCGGCCCACTTGTGGGCCTCGGATAGCGTATTAGTGGCCCGCGGAACGTTGGTCAAGAGTCGAAATCAGGGGAGCTTCAAGTGTCGTCACTGAATGTAGAAAGTGACTTGAGGCTGAAATTTTCAAGTTTTAATTTAGATATTGACTCTCTCGTGGGGGACAAACAATGCCAAAAATCCCACTGAGTTTTTTCTTTTTTATCGTGAATCTTGACCGCTTGTTTTTGAGTTTGTTTTTTGCTTGAGTTTTCTTGTGATAGCTAAGTAATAACAATAAAGTTTGTTTGCTTTATAAACAATATATTTTTATAATATATATTATAGGTGTTTGTATTTTTTTCTTGTATATTTAGCTAGTGGGCCTCAAATTATTTTTTACACAACAGGTGGTCCGCAAAACCAAAAAGGTTGGGAGCCGCTGGTTTAGAATATGTGTTTACATATATCTGTACAACATTAATACAGTCGGACCTCTATTTAACGAACCTCTGTTTTGCGTATTTTGCGAACTTTTTCTTGGAACCAAGAACATTTTGCGAATCTCTTTATAAAATAACCTAATAGCGAAGCGCATTCTCTATTTAACGAACTTTTTCTTGTGATCCAATATTTTTTTCCCTCTATTTCTCAAAATATTTATAAACATTTGAAACTTATTCTTTCTTTTAACACATTTTATGGTGATCAACGACCTTGAAGCTGGAAAATGTCAAAGCGAAAGTGCTTGAGCATCAGAGAAAACAATTTAATTCTTCATGAGGTGGATAAAAGCGTGAAAAAAGGATATTGCTTTAAAATTTGGCATTCCTCCAAACAGCTTATCAACCATAATAAAAAAATCGTAATAAGATACAAAATTATGATTCATCGAATTCTTGTTCAAAACGTCTAAAAGCATGTGTCTATGAAGATGTGGATGAGGCAGTTTTGAAGTGGACAGTCTGAAGAATAAAAACAATACAGCAATGAATTGCGATGAAGACGAAGATGATGAAGATGGAAATGATCATGATGCAGAAATCAAGAAACCTTCGTATGATGAAATGCTAAAATTCATTAATTTTAATATAAAATTATTTTTTTAAATTAAAAATACAGTGTATTCCCGGACAATGTTTTGTTTTATTCTTGTTTTCCTTGCAGATTTCTTTTTGATGTGTACAATATATAAAACAAATAGATATTAATTTACAAAATGAAGGTGCGATTAATTACTTTTTAATAATAATTAGTGTTTATGAATTTAAAATCTGTTCTGTGTAGTTTAAAATATCATAAAAGGTGAATCTCTATTTAACGAATTTTCCACATAACGAACTTTTTTTCGGGATTTAGCGACTTCGTTAAATAGAGGTCCGACTGTATTCTGAATTTAATGAAATTACTTGTGATTTTTACTTCACGCTGGTTTTCAGTATTTATAAATAGGGTCCCAATGACTCCTGAAGAAAGTTGAATCAATGCCGATCAGAAGAAACGTCTAGTGATGATTCGGCAGGTGTCTAGACGTGTCCTGGTGTAAGAGAAGGTCAGAAGTCCCCCGGGTGATGGACGCATCTTCCGGAATTCGGTCACGCGAATGATCACGCATTCCTCGTTTCGTCTTACTTCCCCAGACACCTCACGCAAGCCGTAAGAAAAAGAACTATTATTGGAACATCCCGAGCAAAACTTTTCAAATCTGGAGCGGATATTTCATATCGGGATAGCTTCTGACGCCCCCTTCCCATTACCGCTGAAATGGTCCAGAAAAATCCTAAAAAGATTTTGCGATTTTTTTGGTGCGAAGAAATATTCCCATCTTCTACTGCACCGGTGTCGAACTCAAATGCTAGCATGGGACAGATGAACGACGTCTAAACTTATGCGGGCCGTAAAAAAATCAATATATATATAAAAGCCTTTTAATTTTTATAGAAATGCAGGTTTATTTCGAAAACGCAATATAAAAGGGAACAATGATAAAGTTAATATTTTCTTCCTGACATTAAACATTTTTTCTCTGCTACCATCTTTCCTACTTCGGAGGATATTTCGTCCGCAGAGATTAATATCAAAACTAATCCCAAGTGAATGTTAGTATCCCACATCGAACCTATTTCTTTTCACAAGTGCAAATGATTGCTCATACCTATAAGTTCTTCCATACGTGGAAATAATTTTGGATGCGATAGCTCTTTTTACTTTCTCGTATACGAAGTATACAAAGAGAAATTATTGTAATCGTCAAAAAATTCGAACTCGAGATTTTGACGAATCTCCACGTTTTAGACCTCCCTGAGTCCGAAAAACACAATTTTGGAATTACGTCTGTCTGTGTGTCTGTGAACACGATCACTCGAAAACTATTACAGATACAGGGATGAAATTTGGTATGTGATCTTTACACATAATTTGTAGGTTTCTATCAAATTTTGGACAAAATCCGTCTACGGCAAGTCTCTGTCTCTCCGTGTTCATGTGAACACTATAACTCAAAAACTGGAATAGCTAGATGGATAAAATTTGGTACACAGTTTTATCATCACTGATCTGTATAATCGCATATTTTTAATCGCAATAACTTTTTAACAAAATTACTTAGATAAATGAAATTTTGTATGTGGCCTTCTGACCTTAATTTTAGATTTGTGTCCAATTTTTGTATCAATTGATTAAAAAAAGGCGTTCAAATTGCATAATTAATTTTTCTGATCCGATTCTCCTGCGCATGCGTCCTGGTAGCAATCTCTGAGCACGCGGAAGCTATTGAGCGAATTACGTCACTTTGTCCTTGAGCCGGCAAGAGTGGAACCTAGCAGTGTGTGATAGATGCGTCGGTACGCATCTCTTTGAATTTGATTCTTCACCTAAATATTTTACAATCACTCTAATCTACAATGCAAAACCTTCTGATAGTCACTGGATTCTGGGTTACAGTACGTTCGAATTTTTTTTATCCACGCGGGGGGAGGGGAAACAGCACCTTCTTGGGGAAGTATGCGAGAAAATTTTGGGAGACCACTCCCGCTGGTTTAATTAAAAATGGACATGGACTATATTTCTTTTTCAATCATTTATTTTAAAACTCAACATAGGTAAACATAACAAAACAAAAGAGAGACTGTGGCTAAATAGTAATTAATTATATAATCATCAAACAGTGAAAATAAATCACATTTTAAGGGCTATATAATTTCGCTTTGTAGGAGATTCAAATATAGACGATTAATTCACTATGCATCGCTTGATAAGAGGTAAATATTGTATACTGCTTAATAGAGGAGCACCGGATTTTTGAGTCCAGCTATCAACAAGTCTTCGCTAGAACTGGTGGGTTTATCTCTTCGTCACCCACTTGGGGGAGGCGCTTCCAGATAGCAAAGAAAGCATGTCTAAAAGGTTTTGGAAACCTTGTCGTCTGCAAGGGTAAAGGGTTGTCACAAAGGTTTCCATGACAAGGGTTGAATCTTTCGGCAAGGTAGCGGAAAGGTTCGCTAGTCAACAAGAAACAAGGTTTTCTGTAAGGATTTTAATAAGATTTCCCCAGGCTTTTATTACAAGCTTGTTTCAGGCCTTTCAAAAGGTTGTTAAGAGTCCTCCTTCGGTGGACAAAATAGAACTCCCCTTCCCCCCTCCGAAGCCGTACTCCTACAGAAGGATGCAACCCCCCTTTTTTCACCCCTCTTCAAAGCCGTACTCCTACAGAGGGGTCCAAACCCCTTTTTTATCCCTCTTCTTCTGACGTCATCTTAGAGTTATCTGGAATGTCAATTAATTAGATCAATTAGGAATCTGAATTAATCAAAGCTTAATTATTAATTTAGATTAATTTTATTAATCTAATTTTTAATTGAACTTACTCTTACGATTTCGTTGTAGATTGTGACAAAACATCAAATTCCTCCAAGCCGGGATTCGAGACCGCGTTCATAGAGTTGGAAGGCAAGCGCAATACCACTATACCGGACGGAGCTACACAAAATGGGACAGGTGGTTCATAAAAAGCTTTCCTACGTCAATTTTGCGGGAATGGTTTCCGAAACGGTCTGCGCTGAAATGATTTCGCGGACAGCCTATGGAAAGTGAAATGGCAACCTTTCCGTAACCTTCTTTGCTATCTGGGCTGCAGTCGGGACTAAACAAATTTATTATGTCTGTTTTCGAGTGTTTTCAAACCTGGCTGACAAATATTTGTAAAATTCCGGCATCCTAACTTTGCTGAATTTTGCCTTCAAATCTGAACAGCATTGAATCACCTCTATGAATGTAACACGACAAGTATTCGGTCATTGGCGAATTTCGTGGTTCGTTATTAATATTTATATATGTATAATCAGGAATTTTAAAATATAAGCTATGAAATTTTTATCCCAAATTTTGTTACATTCTGTTATGTTTGCGGGGTCGCAAAGATGCTCATTGAGGGTCGCAAGTCTGCTCTACTGACTCGAAAGCAACATTTCTATCTATTACCATGTGTCCGGATCTTCAAAATGTCCGGATTTGCGCCAGTGAATAAGGCGAGAGAGGAATTAGATTCGTGAAAATTCACTGTTTAAAATCGTCGAATTTTCCATACGTCTGCCTGATGTATCGGCTCCAGATGAACGAATATTTCCGATGATAGAATCCATTTCAAAGCAGAGAGAAGAAGGCTGCCGCTGCCAGTTTTAAAAGAAATGCTGATCAGCAAATCGAATTCCATTTTATCCTGTTCAGAATGCTATTAAAAAAACTTTTTTAATGAAAAGATTTTCCTAAATAAATTTAACTCGCCGAAAATTATCTACCGGTAAAAAAAAAACCCGAAAACAGATATGAGAAAGTGGATGAACTTCCTTATCCAGACCTCAGCTCAAACTGAAAATTAAAAGTTTTGTCAGTTTTGTTTTATTCTATTTTACGTTAATGCAATTTTGATTTATCAACCACTAGCTGTTTTGCCCGGCGTTGCTCGGGATTAAAATACTTTCATGTCTAATATTTTTGATGTAAAAAACTACTTTTGTATAGAAAATTACGATACCCAAAATTCTTTTATCGCCTGAAATGTTTTTTAATTAAAATGAGAATATCAGTTGAACCAGACGATTTGTAAAAACCGTCGATAGCTAATTTTCTCCATAAATTATTAGTATTTATTGCATAGTACTTCAAATTTTGTTCATAGATCTTGCAGTATAAGAAAGATTTTAACGGATGTTTTGGGACAATTACATAGTAAATTTTTCATTGAGAAAAAGCGTTCGAATAAATATGAATAAAAAAATAATAAAATTCGTATTCATCCAAAATTCTTCTAGTGTGATCTTGCTTAATTTCCAATTAACTGAAATTTTAGTTAGATTTGAGGCTTTTAAAAGTTGACGATTGACTCTCTTCTTATGTAAAACATATTTATAAAAATAAGCAAAAATTTCAGAAATAGAGGTAAATTAGTTCAAAGTCTAACCGTTGCCTAGCAACGAAGTAGCTGTAAATTTGCATTATTTCAAAATCGTCTGCGCGTAATTAACAATTATTATACATTAAAAAAATTAATAAAAATTGAAGGAAAAATGTCACAGATATAAAAGTGGTATCATTGAAAAGGCAAAATTTTGACCTTTAAAATGGTATAAAAATATTTTTTGTCGGACAATTTGCTCCGAAGTTACGGCGAAAAAACGCTTTCGGTTAATTTCTAATTAACTGCCTGTTTAATTAACTTTTGGACTTAGAAAAGTTCATAAGTGTCTGCCCCTTGTCTTAAATAATAAGTGTACAAAATTTGGTTGAAAACTGTCCATTGGTTTAGGAGGAGATGTGGAACATAGCCACATACATAACCACAAACCCGCAATGACTTTTATTTATATTAAGATTAATACAAATTGTGTCTTTGCATTCTGATGCCTTAATTTTTATCACTTACTTAAACTCTGTGTTAGTATTATGAGGGAGGGTTGTTGGTAAGTAGCAATTAGAATTTTATACAATACTTTGACTCCAGATTTCAGCCAAACAAAAAATCTCATCAAAATCTCGAGTTCGAATTTTTTGACGTTTACTACATTCTTTTGTACGCAATACTTTTTCTTTGTATACTTCGTATACGAGAAAGCAAAAAAAAAGTTTAGAAGTCTACAGATTTCAACATTTTCCAGCAACTTTTCAAACCACATAAGTGAAATTTTGAAACTTTTTACTTCATCACGAAGAGACGTCCAATTTGCAAACTCGAACCTCAGGCAAATTCATCAAGAGGAGATCAAATAAAACCCCGTCATCAGAAAAATCCAATCCCCGTTTAAAATGAGGTCTAAAAATAGATTGAAAAATAGGCGACTTAAAGAGCAAAGAGAGAGCGCCTCTCAAATGAGTGAAAATGCAGAAAGGAATCAAGGTCAAGAGGCTGCAAAAATGAAAAGATGATTTCCGATGTGCCATTTCTTGGACGGGGAATTGTTTTTCACCCGTGGCAAAAACCTGTCACTTTTAAAACGACGGAAAAAGATCTTTGAGTGATTTTCCCTCGAATTTCCGAGCGGTGTGCTGGTGAGCTATTTGAGATGGAAGGTTGCTGATGCTGCCGCCTTCGAATTTTGGAATGATAGAAGGGTTTTCTTACTGGAACTGGGACACCGTCTCAAACGCCCTTGCCTGTAGCCATAACGGCCTCTGAACGGTTAGACGGGTATGAAGACGTCACCTTTATTGAGGATCATTAAAAAAATCCTTAATAGATTGGCTTGTTACTGTGCCTATGAACACACAAACAACAGAATAAAGGCTGGAAACATGAAAAAAATGAAAACAAAAAGAATAATAATATTAATAAAGACAATTATTGATGATATTTTTTGCTTTAGTGAATATTACACGAAGGGACCTTGTAAAGACAGAAAAAGATGATGTTCGTCGATAGTTTCTTGCGATGATGGGAAATTCATGCTCCTTTAAAGAAATTAGGTCACTACATATGATCTCCTTTCCTTCTACCTAAGCCACTTTCCTACCTGAAATCTGAGATTAAGTCAGTCTCTAAGCATCTGGCAAGACAACTGGGATAACGGAGAAACTGGCCGAAGTACACACGATATAGTGCCTAGGGTCTCAAACAAGCCAGTAGGATGGAATAGAGAAGAGATAATGTTCGTTACAGGACACGGGCCTTTCTCTTCATACCTTCAATCTTCGAACACATGACAACTGCTCGCGCGGAGAAAAAGGAGATCCAATGCACTATGCCACAAAATGTCGGTTTACCCTCTCCTGGCATTTCCAAACTCCAGCAGTGTCACTTAAATTACAGTGGTTGAAAAACATTCTCACGAACAACTTATCAAGAACCCGACTTCGACTCCTAAAGCGTTTCATATGTGATGAGAACTATCTCATTGTAGAGGATAATAATTGAGCACTCATCCACCCAGACTGACACACACTTCCGGCTACTTATGATTTTTTTCCCCTCTACGTATTTTTCTCTATTTTGTATTGTTTTCTATGTTGTTCTGTCCAGTGTATGTTTCTTTTTCATTTCCATTTGTTTTTGTACCTGTTACTTGTTTTTGTCCTTTCTTAAAAAATAAAATTCGCCTCCATCCATCCAAAGCGGAAAGAAGCCAAATGGCTCTAAACACGGGGATGTAGGTTGTGTAATGTAATGTAATGTAATGTAACTACATATGATCTGGCCACATCTGTCACTTTACCAAGCTGTCATTTTAAGAGTGTCGAGGCAGTGGTGTAGCTGCAAAATAAGCAGTGCCGGGAGCCGGGACGCTCTAAAAGCAGTGCCGGAACGCCCTAACCTGGGTGACAACAATCGAGCTGTTTTAAAGACGTTTCACAATTTTTTCTTATTTATTTTTCGTGAATAAAAAGCAGTCCCAGAACGGTGTTCCATCTCCGCTAGAGCAGTGGTGCGAAACCGTGGGTCGTGGGGTCTGGGAGTCGCGAGAATTTTTTGTGGGCCGCTAAATTCTAAGAAATTTATTTCACAATAAAAAAATATAAAGCTTTTCTTCAAGAAAACGGGGTCGCAACCGCTCTAGGGGTCGCGAATTTATTTCACAATAAAAAATATAAGGCTTTTCTTTTTAAAAAACATGGTCGGGAAAAAATTTTATTCAAAGTAAGGGGGTCGACGATGAAAATTGTTTGCTCACCACTACACTACACCCCTGGCTTGAGGCTTGGGGGATTCACTATTCGCCATTGTTGCTGAGGCGTTCTGACTTTGAGAGTTTTCTTACTGGGTTGATGACGAAATGCAGCAAAACCGTGTGAGGTATTTAGAGCTAGAGTGGACTAAGCAGCAATTTTCGCTACACTGAGTTAGGTATCATACAAAAATGAAAAAAAAATATCTTGATGAACCTCCACGTTTTGCATCTTGCTGAGTACGAAAAAAACAAACTCCATTTTTCGAGTTATGTCTATGAAAAACACCCGGATCTAGACGGACAGAATTTAGTATGTGCTCTTTACAGCGAAATTACAGATTTCTGTCAAATTTTAACCTAAACTTGGATAAAATCCACTTGAAGCCTGTCTGTAACGAGCTATATGAGTGATTTTGGCGTGGAGATTTATCTTAAATTCCGTTCAAATCTGCTCAAAGGATGATTTACTGTCGATGTATTTATTCGTGTACATGTGAACGCGATAACTCTAACACGCAATTACTTAGATAAATAAAATTTGGTATACCAGTTGATCCCGCGCAGACCATCTGAGCTCGATTATATGTATATCATGATTTTCCTGACACTTCCAGAGCCAAATTGGCAATTCAGCACTCCAAGAAAATTTGCCAAGAAAACAAAAAGGCGCCAAATGGTGTCAGTTTAACAGAAAAGTTGCCAAAGTTTAATGTTCACAATAGTGTAACGTGTTTGACAGCTAATGACTCTGGTCTCTCTTGGCTCTGGAAGGTCCAGAGCCAAGAAATACTCTTTTTTTGTAGCACGTGCGTGCAATAATTTTATTTAACAATATTCTTGATTAAATATAAGAAAATTATGAAAAAATTATAGAATAATTGTTTATAGTTCCGGCTTCCTTCAGCCTACTCTGTCACACAACCAAAACAGGCCCACTTCTACGAGTGGCCTAAATAAATGATGTCGGTCTTCCGTCGACCGGACTTGAGATTTCAGTCCTCAGTCTCTCGTTGTCATCACACAAGAACGACGAGCCCTTGCTCGTTTTCTGCCCCCTTCCAAATTCTCTCCTTTCTTTTTAACCCTCATCTCCCTCCCACTAGGGGAGCGGTCAAAAAGCCTCTCCACGAATCCTCGTCAATTTTGTAGGTGGAGTCTATTTCAGCGGGCCATTATTGATTCCTTACCTCTTGGACCTTTTCCTGTCACAAGCGAGTTCTCAGGCTGGAGCTAAATGACCCTATCAATCACTTCCACTAACGAGTTGTCCGCTGGCGACAGGCTGGACTTCCCGGCTCTCTTTGTCGGCGTTTTAACGAGATGTCCATTGTTGACAGGCTGGACTTCCCGCCGAGACACCTGCTATGTTCAGTGACCCATGGCATGGTAAAAAAGTTACTGGTCGCTAATGACCTTGGGGGATCTTACAATAGTAATCTCCGTGATGGTCACCTCAATTTGTGAATTGACACGATTTTATTTCGCTGATTTAAACTATTTTGACGTTGATCTAAACGTTCTCTGGATCGCCTAAGCCCATCTGCTTCATTTTTAACTGATCTCTGTTGAATAATTTCCTCCACAGTTTCATTATATTGTAAGAAATATTGTGAATTCTTCATATTAAAGTCAATTTTTTTTTCGAGAAAAAGTTATTTTACACCAGAACGAATATAGTAACAGGTTATGGCTATGAAGTTGTACGGTTTTGTTTTGTAAACAAACCGATCGCTGCCATCGGTAAAAGAGAAAATTACCTCTTTTCTGTGCCACGCACGTTAGTGTTCTATATATAGGGTGTCCATACTTATCGTGGTCCAATAGCTGATTTCTAAACCGTTACAGATTGGCATATACAGTAGAGTCTCTCTACAACGAAGTCTCCCTACAGCGAATTTCTCCCTATAACGAAATTTTTAATCGGAATGTTAAAAAACATTCAAAATATCCTCCATATAACAAAGTGGTTGTCTCCCGATAACGAATTTTTTCAGCCCTTTATCTTTTCGATTTTTGTCATTTTTGAAGAAAGTTGCTAATTTCTGTGCAAACAAATCGCTCACACGTGCCTGTTTCTGGAACCATTCGCATTGTTCATTCCAGCGATAACACATAACAATAGAATGCTATATGAAGGGTAATGAATTTGTGGGGACCTGGATTTCTACACAGGGAGCAACATTTCTACGGGTCAAGATTCCAAGAATCGGGGTGGAGCGGGGGTGGAAACAGCAAATGGATGTGATAATACGCATTTTATGTTTATCCGTACTAGTACATATTATTCTCTAAATTGGTGAATTGTCTTCGCTTTTGAGCATTTTATTTATACAGCAAAAATTAGTATAATTTTAACAAATTTATAATAAATATTACTTCATTTTTAATTGAAAGTCATAATTAAATATTTTTGAACTTATCGCACATACTAAAAGGTTTGTAACATTTACTTAAATAACTGCAAAAATCTCTAATCTCCGTATAACGAAATTTCCTCTATAGCGAATTTTTCAACTGGAACCAAGCGATTTCGTTATAGGGAGATTCCACTGTAGTTCTAATTGGAAAAATGTTTTATATGAAGGGAAGAATTATATTTTATGTTTTTTAAGTCACTGAATATAGTTCTGAAAAAGTTAAGGATTCTAATTTTTATGCTATCCCATCAGTCATATTTAGTAAAATATTTTTCATCCACTAACATTTGAAACTAAAAAAGTTCCACTCTTCTGCGACTAAAACTGGCCGAGTTATGGAGCTTTGAATTTCATAATTTTAAACCAATCAGCGGCCTCGTTGCGCATTCGTTGATGGATCGTCTTCGAGGCGGCTATTGAAATGGTGTAAAGTGGTCTAAGTCAGCGGTATTCAAAGCTCTATAACTCGTTCAGTTATAGTCGCAGAAGTGTGGAACTTCTTATGTTTAAAATGTTAGTGCAGTATTTCTCAACCTTTCAGTATTTGCGACCAAATTTTCAATCATAATTTTCATCGACCCCCCTCATAAAATACCATATGTACAATAATAATTCATTGCGCAGTACTGATACAATCCTATTTATAAGTGTATTATATAAGTGTAAATGTGTATTTTATTTTTTACTATGTCAGAATGTATTTTGTTTCACTTTCCTTCCAGTAAATTAATAATTTTTTTAATAATATTTTCTTTTCGATATGTTCGCGTTCGCGTCCCCATTTCGTGTTATCACGCCCCCCCCCCCCCAGGGGTTGAAAATCGATGTGTTGCTGTGTGAAGAATATTTTACTAAATATGACTGATAGGACCGGGGGACTATATCAAAAATTAGAATTCGTAACTTTTTCAGAAATATATTTAGCGACTCAAACAACATATACAGTAGAGTCTCCCTACAACGAAGTCTCTCTACAGCGAATTTCTCCCTATAACGAATTTTTTAATCGGAGTGTTAAATTCCATTCAAAATATTCTCCATATAACGAAGTGGTTGTCTCCCTATAACGAATTTCTTCAGACCTTTATCTTTTCGATTTTTGTCATTTTTGAAGAAAATTGCTAATTTCTGTGCAAACAAATCGCTCACACGTGGCTGTTTCTGGAACCACTCGCATTGTTCATTCCAGCGATAACACATAACAATAGAATGCTATGTGAAGGGTAATGCAGTTGTGGGGACCTGGGTTTCTACAGAGGGAGCAACATTTCTACGGGTCAAGATTCCAAAAATCGGGGTGGAAACAGCAAATGAATGTGACAATACGCATTTTATGTTTATCCGTACTAGAACATATTATTCTCTAAATTGGTGAATTGTCTTCACTTTTGAGCATTTTGTTTATACAATAAAAATTAATATAATTTTAACAAATTTATTATAAATATTACTTCACTTTTAATTGAAAGTCATAATTAAATATTTTTGAACTTATAGCACATACTAAAAGGTTTGTAACATTTACTTAAATAACTGCAAAAATCTCTTATCTCCGTATAACGAAATTTTCTCTATAACGAATTTTTCAACTAGAACCAAGCGATTCCGTTATAGGGATATTCCACTGTGTCATATTACAATGTGAACCCTGCCAAAATGAAGAAAAATCACAATACTGTGTGGCTGAGGAAAATAACGAATACAAGGTAAGGAAAAGTAATTATTACATCATAATAATAATTACTTCGCAATGAGGACCCGGGGCTTTTGTTGCAGGGAAAAACAAAATTAGGTTTGTTTTTCCCCTGAAAAATAAGCCCGGGTCCTCCCTTTGATGATCACATGAGCAATTAACTGTTCCTACACAGAGGCGTAGCGACAGGGGGGCTAGGGGGCTGTAGATGCTCCGGGCGCCAGTCTCAATTTATTTATTTACTTCCAACCCGCTCCGACCCAGCCTACCCAAGAGGGTGTAAGGCCTTCCACAGGCCGGAGGGGAAATATAAAACAAAAGAAATGAACTTCATTAACAAGAGTTTACAAAGAACCCCAAGGGGTGAGCAGAAGAATTTAAAAATCATCGCTTCCAACAGTGAACTAAAAAAAAGAGCAAAAACGCAAAGCACAAAAAGATAAAGAGCAAAAACACAAAACGCAAAGGCGCAAAACACAAAAAGCTTAGCATTAAAAACACAAAAAGATTAAGAGCAAAAACACAAAA
>BGPR01039045.1:0-14455 GCA_013235015.1 Araneus ventricosus | reverse complement strand
TCAGCGTCGCTGATTCGACGAAAACAACTTTAGAACGGAATAGGTACACCTGAAGATGTGGTACGACTTAATTAATCTTACCCTGATAATTAATTATCTTAAATTTTGATTCTGTTCAAGTGGCGCAATATGGTAGTGCGTTTCAGGAACTCATCTCAAGATTTAAAAGAAGAAAATAAAATTTTAAAAATCGTCTATTTAATGCACTAATGAAAGTATGTTTTTCGAAACATCTATTAATTCAAATCTTCAAAAATTAACAGTAACAACCATAAATATTATCCCGCATATTTTTGTTTCTTTTTTCTATTCTTAGTAACATTTCACTTTCTGGCAACATACTTAGAAGATGTGTATTCCGATAGTTTATTGCTATAATAAAATATGACAAAGTTTAATAATATTTCAGTTATAAACAAACTTTAAAAACACATGATTTCTTTGTTATATGTTTTTTTCCAGTCAAACAAGGAAATAGTTGTTAGAAATAATTTGATATTCACTTGATAATTTGTTGAGTTCAGACTGTATATATTCAAAGTAATAGTAATTTCAGGTTCTTAGCAGCAATAATAAGCATATTGTAAAACCTCTATACGCGAACACAAAGTGTCTCGGATTTTTACTGTATCTTGAATTACGCACACGCGAACGCCATCTACATGTCAGTTAGGAAATGATTTAACGCTGTGATACAAAGATGTTGAATTTTTCAGTAAGAGAACGAGACAAAGCTTATTCTTGTTAATTTCTCACAGTATGCGTATCATTTAAAATGGTAATCAGTTCCTTTTCGTTCAAAACGCCGTTTAGTATATTTTATACAAGGCCCGCCTAGGGGGAGTGGGAAAATCCCCGGGCTCGGCCTAGAAAGGCGTGCCAGTCCGGAATAAGGAATAATATATTTTTCATATTTTCAAGGGTATTTTAAGCAAGTGTGAAAGATTGCAAGAGTGAAAAAAAAACTTGAAATTTCGCATGCGTTCAATGATTGTATTCAATGGCGGATCGTCCATAGGGGTTGCACAGCTGCAACACTCCCTGAAAATTTTTAAAAACTTGTATTCTCTTTTTTAATCTTATTCGCCTACTTTTTCACCCTCAGAGTTCCATGACTTACGAAAAAGAAAAAAAGTAATAAAAATTGAAAAGAAGACAGAAAATAAGTCAACAAGTAAAAGAGAAGCAGGTCTGAGCTGCGACGTACTCTGCCCCACCAAAATTCGCTCACTGCGCAGAAAATCCGGAAAGAAAAAGAAACACTTTCTCCCTTTAACTTAGACGGGCTATGGGCTGCCGGGAGAGCAGCTCTGGATAGCACGGAGCCAACTGAACGAGAAAAAGATGCTCGTTTTAATTTATTTTTCTTCTTTTCCTCATTCCCGCACAAAGTGGCCATCTCATTGACTGTTTATGTGTTTTGGTTTCGGTTTGTGTTGCGTCGACAGAAACACATCTGGTTGATTGATTATTTGCGTTCTCTTGACAGAAGGCTGGATTTCTTTTGAAGAAGACATTCATTTTTTGAAGAGTGTTATCGAGTGAAGAGGTAATTGTGTACGTGGAGCTCTGTTTCTTTTTCTTTCGTCAGCTGAATCGTCACATGAACATTCACTTCATTTTCTGTTAGTCAAACTAGTATTAAATGTTATATATGCTGGTTATTCAATTTATTTGAAAAGCAGGAAATTTCATATCTGGTTTTGGAATTAAAAAATTTAGCCTACTGAAAGTTAAAGTAGCTTTTTAAATATGTATTCGCTTGATAAATATTATCTTGCAGCCCTTCTCGTTTCTGAGCTCACGAGCCTCCACTGATTGTATTTTTCCATAATGAAATTTATTTCTAATCCTTCAATTATTTTTTTTTGCCCGCTTGTACATAGAGTAAGTAAAACTGTATCAACTTTTTTTATCTTCCAGAAGAAACACCATGACCATTTTGGGATTGATGAACTCTTGGAAACGTTCTGAACAGATTTTGAGAAGATATCTTCGAGTCAAATTTTCTTTAGTGTTTGAAACTTTTCATAGCTGGGAAGAAGAATTTGTATACTTTGAGATCTTCGCTGATGCTCAATTTTTGGACATTTAGTTGCTGCATACAGATTTCTTAGATTGGGCATCGGGTCATCCCATCGTCAAATTCATCTCAATTCATTCATCATGAGCTGGAATTTAAAGGTGACACATCTACAGAAACAGACTTCTGAATGAACAGAGCCTATTAATTCTACAGAATGAAGGACCCCATATTCTGTTTTAAAAGTGACTTATTTCGGTATGTCTGACCTATAATTTTAAAATCACCCTATATACAGTTTATATACACTCTAATATTGACTAGAAATAAAAGATATCATGATTTTTCCAACCAAGTAAAATTATTTTAACCATTCATAGTTGAATATTCCTACACATCATTGGACCCACTCGCAAAAGGTTATGGAGAACTGCGTATCATAACGTTGCCATAGACAGTATTTATCTACTGTATTGAGTTCTGCTCGACACTTTAAACAGTGTGGATGTTTTCATATTGATCTTATGTAGCCAAAAATGACTAACTACCAGTAACTTATCGTTTATTTATCCATTTCGTAATGAATACACATGAACTAAAATAGCGACATAACGAACTATCTTCGATGAAATGTTTTACTTGAAATCTAGGAATTCAAAGGTTTTTTTACCACTTATCATCCACCAAATATTCATAGATAAATTGGTATATTTTCCAAATCTGTATTTTGACGCTGTTGTTCTAGCTTAATAAATAAATGTTTTCATACTTTTACAACTTGTCAACTACCAAATATTCATAGATAAATTGGTATATTTCCCCAACCTGTCTTTTGACGCTGTTGCTCTAGCTTAATAAATACTCTACTCAGATACAAGTTCTTTATATTTTGCTTTTGAGTTTTCGGAAATGTATATAGCCAACAGAAACGAATGCTAATACACGATAATTACAAAATAATCATCGGATTTTAACTCACTATATTTCAAAAAGGTTAATAACTATGAAAATAAAGAATACCTCATAAGAAATGGAAGCATTTGATTTTTTAGAATAATTACGAAAATTTACATCTTAGAAGTGCGATTTACTCCACAGTCGAACGTGTTTGTTATTGTCTATACTCTCAAAAGCGTTGATAATAGAGCTCTGGAGCTTATGCAACGTAGCTGGCAATGATAGCACGCACACAAAATCTTCAATATAAAGGATGAAATCGTAAACCATGAAATCAGAAAATTTGCAGAATCACCTAAAGCAGGGGTCGGCAACCTGTGGCTCACGAGCCGCATGCGGCTCTTTTGATGTAAAGTTGCGGCTCTCCAGTTCCATATGAAAAAATTAATAATTTATTATCAAAACCTTTAAAAAATAAGAAAATAAATTTTTAAGTACCTAATTTCTCAATAGCTTTTATTTTCATAATCTTTAACATGACCGTAATGGGATAAATTTGAACTATTGTTTTGTTCTTAGAGATGAGACTCCGTGACCATATTTATCTTTCAGCCAATTGCATTTCATTTCCGTCTCACCCAAACAGCCACCGTCTAGAGTCTAGACAACAAGTCTAGACTCTAGACGTGTTGTCAGTCAGTCATCCTCGGATATCGCGGTAGACATTACGTTGCATGTGTGTTAATTTAATCGCTTGCGGTTTTTTGCGTGTCTATTTGCTTGTTGTTTCAAGAAGAATACGATTTAGAAGCGAATTATCTTCTCAAAGGTATGTACGCGTATAATATAATAAAATCAGTAACAGAATTGGATTAAATATCTGAGGATCGTGTTAACGAAGTAATAATGGTAAATAAATTGTTTGCCGTTTTAGATAGCTAAGTAAAATTTTTAAAAAATCATTTTTTCAGCTCCGCCGCCCGCCAGCATGGCATCTGGTAGCAAAAGGAGAACTGAAGAAGAAAACCGAGAATTCAATCAGGATTGGGTGGAGTCGTTTGCATTCATATGCAACACAGATGGCCTTCCGACTTGTCTCATTTGCCACGAAAAACTCGCACACAATAAGAAGTCAAATTTGGAGAGACACTTCACTACAAAACATACCCAGTTTGCTGGTAAATATCCAACCGGTGACGCACTAAAAAAGCCGTTGAAGAGCTCCAAAAAAACAGTCAAGTTCCATGCTAAGTAATTGGGCGCAATCTTCAAATAATGTAAATCTGGCAAGCTTTGCAGTATCATTAGAAATTGCAAAAAGAGGAAAACTATTCACAGATGGTAAGTACGTCAAAGATTATTTTATATGTGCATCTGAAGAAGTGTTTCGTGATTTTAAAAACAAAGCAAAAATCATGAAAAAAAAATCAAAGATTTGTCATTATCTGCTAAAACAGTACAAGATAGAACTGCTAAAATGTCTTCAAATGTAACACATATGCAAGTGGAAGACATTCAACTGGCTTCTGCTTTATCACTTGTTATAGATGAGTCTTGCGACATAAAAGACACGACACAAGTTACCCTTTTCGTCAGGTATATGACGTCCCAAGGTCCGAAAGAAGAACTGCTAGGATTGCTACCGCTCTCAGGGCAAACTCGTGGAGAAGATATAGCAAATGCTGTGCAAAATTGCCTGGAAGACAATGGAATCGATATAAATAAAATCGTTTCTATAGCAAATGATGGAGCCAGAAGTATGCTAGGAATACATAGAGGGGTAACATCAATTCTTCAGAAAAAAATGAACCTCGAAATTTTAACGTTTCACTGCATAATTCATCAAGAAGGGCTTTGTGTCCAAACATTTCCGGCCGAAATAGTTGAGGTCATGAATTTGGTAATTAAGATTATTAACAGCATCTTGGCAAAAGCACTCCACCATCGCCAGTTTAAAGATTTCCTTGAAGAAATATATAGCCAGTTTTCTGACCTACTTCTGCACAATAAAGTGCGATGGCTTTCCAGAGGTAATGTATTGCAACGTTCTGCTATGTGCTTGAGTGAAATAAAAACATTCCTCAATGAAAAAAGCGCTGACCATCCCGAATTGGAAGAAGACAAATGGCTGCAAAAGTTCAACTTCATGGTAGATACCACAAAGAAACTAAATGAACTAAATCTAAAACTGCAAGGAAAGGGCAACCCAGCCTACGCCTTGCTTGAAGAAGTAGTTTGTTTCGAAAAAAATCACTTCTTTTTGTTGAAGACATGGAGAGCGGTAAATTACTTCATTTTAAAAATCTGAAGCAATATCGCGATCAGACCAATGCAACTATTGACACGAATTACTTCAGCATAGCTTTAAAAAACATGAAGGATGGATTCGCTGAGAGATTCGAGCAATTCAAAACAAACAAAAGTACTCTCGCGTTCATAGTAAATCCTCTCAACACAAATACAAATGAGATCAACATTGAGCCATTTGGAATTGATGCTGGATCGCTTCAAATGCAATTGCTGGATGTGAAAACCAAAGACTTGTGTAGTGGAAAATTCACAGAACTCAAGAGCAAGTTGGAAGAGTTGGAGGTCCAGAAATGCATGCACATCGCGCAGCACAAGTGGACAACTCTAAAAGAAATTCCGCGAGTTGAGGCCCTCATACTCGGCGCATGGAATAGTCTTCCAGAATGCTACAGTGAGGTGAAGAAGTTGGCATATGGAGTGCTGACGATCTGCGGGTCGACATATTCGTGCTAGCATGCGTTCTCTTGCATGAATATAATAAAAAGTAAAGTTAGAAGTCAACTAACAAATAAAAATCTAGAGTCGTGCTTGAAACTTAAAACAACAAGTTATAAGCCAGATTTAATCAAACTTTCAAAAGGCATGCAAAGCCAGTGCTCCCATTGATGTAACTATTTATATTTGTGTTTTTATATGAATAAATATTATTCCGTATTTAAAGCCGTTTATTTTAAATCAAAAATCAAATATATATAAGCAAATACTATAATATTGAAACAAAAATTTTTAGTGGCTCTTTAAAAACTGGGAAATTTTGTAAATTGTAACTTTTGGCTCTTCCGTTTCAATAGGTTGCCGACCCCTGACCTAAAGGCATCTAAACTGTCAGCACCACATCGGCTAATGCAGCATCTCTAGATATAGAAAACTTCCTTCTTTTTACTTCTCAACACGATGTGTTTGTACTGCATCTGGTGGCACACGTGAAAAGTGAAAGTATGGCAAAAAATAAAAAAAATGTAACACATGCCACCTCTCCCCACGATTAGCATTGAAGAGTGTAACTAATAAGGTTAATGTGGAGTTTACAGTACCCACTTACTTCTTTCCTCTTAGGATCGCCAACTCTTTGGCGCCAGGAACAGATATGAGAGAACATTTGTTTTAGTTGCGCAATAATATTTTTAAAGAGTGACATGCGCGCATGACCGAAAATTCTTTTCATCGGTGTTTTGCACATCACGCCATATTGTGCCTCGTTTCGATTGGACTGTTTTGTTCATCTCTTCGATGTGATTGGTCGATTCATTCGAATTTGAATGAATAAAACTTCGTTTGGAATTCTTCGGTTTGATTATCGGTTCAGAACTGTGTATTTTATGCTGTGTGCTTCGGTTCTCAATGCATAAGCGAAGGATTTTGAATTCCGCTATGCTGAAAGCGAAGCCTCGGAAGTTTTTTAACTTAAAAAAATTTGCCCGGTATACGCTTGAAATGCTGCAGGCATTGCATGAGGAAATTCTCGTTTTCGGAATTTTCTAAAAGCCTAGATTTCTAACGTTCAATGAAAAAGCGAAGCTAATAGTTTCCTGCTATAATGAAAGTGAAACTGATGATGTTTTTTTAAGTTAAAAAAATTTGCCCGGTATACAAATTGAAATGCCGCAGGCATTGCTCAATCTCTCCTTTTCAATTGAAGCATGTGCAAGAGAGCAATAAAAAGCGCACTGCACATCCAAAACAGTATTTGGCGACGGCACATGAAATTGCGCCAAGAAAAATTGGTGAGAAACAGGTAGGTACCCTAAACTCCACATTTATCATTAATATTTTTAAATCATATTATTTCAAAACCCGTTGATTATTTTGAAATTCCCTTAAGATATAATAGCTCATTGTAGTTCATTTCCAAACGATTTCTTTGCATACAATTGTGGTGTCAGCTATCCAAATATCAGCTGTTTTAGCTCCTTGAACATTACTGGCTGCAACAATATTCGAATTGCGTTGGATTCGATGACAGGTAAAACTTTTGAATTTTTTCTGTCATCCCAGGATTCCATTGTATCTAGCTAACTACGTTTAAGCATGACATTGTAGTGTATCTGGCAACAAAATTATCTGACGAATGCATTAAGAACAGTGGAAGAACATTCTTAGTAGAGAGCGATACTTTCTTTCCCGTTCTGTTCCTTTCAGCATCTACTTACTGTGGAAAATATCTATTCGAGTTTAACCCATGGTCTGCCTCATCACAAGAGGGCGCTCTCGACTGTATGAGAATTAATCTCGAACTATGGTGGGGAGCGTCGGTTTTGTATTGTTTGAGTAGGCTTGAAGCAATGTAGTTCGTTTTCAGGTCGATTTAACGACCATAGTTATTTATAGATGTTTTTTATTAAATGTTATTTTTAAATGCAACTGTGTAGTTTTTACGAGTGTCAGTGTCGTTCTTTGAACCCTTAGAGTTAGATTTAGTTTAGCTTCGGTACTTTTTATTTCACTTACTGTTCTAGATTGATGACCAATAATTTAGCTGCTTTGATTACGATTAATATTGATGAATTTATGATGCTTAAAATTCTTTATTCCTTGCCCCATCAACGCACCAAACAATCAATAATGAAAATATTCTGTTCTGTTTAATGAGTGCGATTCCTAACAGCACGCTTTCATACGAGCAGTAATTCTGGAAAATACTTTTAATAAATCATGAAATATTTATGATTTACCAAAAGTATTTTCATGATTCACTTAATCATGAAATAAAGGAAATAGCTTCTTTTGGAAATGCATTCTTGATGGCATTATACGTTTATAAATCGTGAAATAATAAACAATTGTTACTATGCGAATTCTGCTTTTCTCTGAAATATGAATTTTGACCAAGCAGCAAGAGGTGTTCTTGCATTTGTTATTGTTTTTAATTCAGTTTACTCTTATCAGAAATTAAGGAAAATAGCCATTATCAAATAACAATTCGTGCACCAAGCATGTAAAGGAGCAGCAAGAGATGTCCTTGCATTTGTTATTGTTTTTAATTCAGTTTACTCTTATCAGAAATTAAGGAAAATAGCCATTATCAAATAACAATTCGTGCACCAAGGATGTAAAGAAGCAGCACGAGATCATTCACGAAAATGCAAAGCTCACAACGTTGTATGTTTCCTCGATCATTTTCACGCAGATTGCAGGAAACAAATGCAATATTTTAGATTGCGAGAAAAATCCGATAGAAAATAAAATGTATAAAAAAATGATGCTGTATCTCCTTTCGTAAACACTTATGTGGTGCAAAACTGGTAACAATGAATCCAGGTAATTTTAAGACGTTGATTCATGCGAATATGGACAATGAAAATGTCATGCGGAGGCAAATGTTAATACTTACTTTAAGTACGACGGCTGTTCGGAAATTAAGTTCCGTTACTGTGTAAAAGAAAAATGAGACACATATAGACAAAGATACATATTTAATAACGATTAGCAAATATTACTCTACTTTTCGACGTAGTCACCTAGTACATTAATGCATTTATCATATCGAGAAACAATGTTTTGCATGCCAGCATCATAGAAGGTGGAAGCCTATGAGGTTACACAGGAGATTACGGCATCTTTCATATTTTCAACGTCATTAAAACGCTGACTACTCAACAATCGCTTCAAGTGCAAGAATAGGTGATAGTCACTTTGCTCCAGGTCAGGGCTATACGGCGGATGATTCATTTATTCCCAGCCGAAGGACTCGATGAGCTGTTGAGTCATGTGGCTTGGAATTGTGCTGCGGTAGAAAAACATCAGAAAGGCGCAATTCGGGTCCGCGCAGTGGATTTTTTGTGAAAACGTCGGGATAAAATCACAAAACACGTGTTTCGTATTAATATGCAATTTATTTATCATTCTCTTTAATACAATATTTACATAGAGTAGCATAAGGGTTACAGAATAGATAAATCACAAGTTTATCGCATGTAGCAAGGGTCTTTGGTAGCTTGTGATTTATCTATTCTGTATATTGTATTAAGGAGATTGATAATTAAATCACATATTAATACGAAACACTTGTTTTATGATTTTAAACCTTCGTTTCCACAAAAACTCTACTGGGCGGACCCAAGCTGAGCCTTTCTTATGTTTTATTTAGAATAGCTTTGATGGCGCCATCTGTTGACAGTGTATAGAACTACATTTCGCGTATGACATTATTTATTAAAACATTATTTACTGCAAATACTCATATTTCCCGTACTATTCAAATTTTTTTGTTCAAAATTTAATACAATGTTTCTTCTACGTATTGCCAAGTATTCTGTAAAAAAATATATATAAAAAAATAAATATAAAAAAATATAATAAATATAAATAAAAATAATGTATAAAGAAAATTCTGCATGCTATAATAAAAAAACTTGCGGAGTTTGAAATTTTCACTTTAATACCGATTTTTACATATATTCTGATAAATATTTTTATTCTTTCACTTTGGGTCCTTGTAATACTCCTCAAGCTCTTTAAAATGACACCAGAATGAACCTCCTGGCTAAACGCGTTTCCACGTTACACTTATTTATAACCTTCCATAAAGTTAATTTATAACAATCACGCGCATCCGCCTACACTGGTACGATAACGTCACAGGCAAAACAAATACTATGCGACAAACTCTTATAGATATGATCTATCCGTTGTGGGGTCAACTACTCTTTTCGCATTATTAGTCTCGTAGTTATTAGCAATTCAAATCTGACGGTATTTTAGCACACTAGAAAGTTCGACCGACTATCACTGCAACGGGCGGAAAGACGTTTTCACCTCAAAACGGCACCATCACTATTCCCACACTCCCAACTCTATTGCCGTACAACTCACACATTTGTCTATGGATTCCGTATGTTCGTATATTCCTTATATTCAAAAAGCCTATTACAGAACAAATATTACAGTTGGCTGGACCTTCCATGGTCTTAAACATATTTAGCTCAAGATTTACACGTATCAACGTTTCACCATGCCAACTTTTCTGTTATGCCGCATTCTTTAGTCTGTAACTTCTAGGACTACGTCGAGGTCAAGTTAACTTTACGGCATGTGTAATGGCGAGATTTACTAATCTAGTCGCTGAGGTATTCGGTGCGTAGATCGGTTGACACTCAAGTGCTTCATATTAAATACTAGCAGTACGCGCACGGCGATGCCCGTGGAATCAGGACTTCAACAAAATAAAAAAAAATCTCTCACAATGACACGAAAAAGTTTTCAAAACAAAATCAAAACAAAAGATACACATTATAGATTTTCCCGCTTATTTTTTCCGCGATAATAACATGTAGAAAAACAGTACAGAGTACATTAATCCAAAACAATATAAAAAATTGTTGCCCGTGGAATCAGGACTTCAACAAAATGAAAAAAAATTCTTAGAACATGACAAAAAGCTCCGAAGGTTATGACGTCACCTGACCCTTCATCCAATCAAATTGAAAGCTGCGTTCCGGAAGGCTATCGCTGAAGAAATTTCGCTCGACAAAAATAACTTTCATCTGCCCAGGAATAATTTAATTTAAAAAAAACGGGAAAAGATATTTTAACCGTTCTTGCTTAAAATCAGTTCGTTCTTTAAATCGTTCTTTAAATCAGAGAGAACCGTTCTAGTTATAAGCTGAAAAAAATTGAAAATAATAGTGTTATTAGAAAGTCGGATGCAACAAATTTAAAAACAAAACTAAAATTTAGGTGGTGAAACTGACTATTTTTTAAAAAATTCTCAAAATTCAGTAAATTACGTTAGAAATTCAAAACTAACTTCATTAGAACGGAAATCGCGTGCTCTTTCCGATGGTCTATCTATTTTTGTCGTACAATTATTCCAAACCATTCTATTGACAAATTAGTGCGAAAAATCAACCAAAACAACAGAAAACATTAAATAAAAAAATTTCTAGATTAAAATTCAAAATTTCGGCTTCGAGGTGCATTCAGTCACCATTACGACTACCTGTGTACCAAATTTCATGGCTGTAAGTGCGATAGATACACACACACGCACACAAACATTGCCTTTTATAAGTATAGACTACGATACTACACTACTAAGCTTCTCAACCTATCATGCCTGTAATCCACATATATCAGAAGTACTCCATTGTGAGAAATCACTGAGCTGGAGACACAGTCAAATCAAGACTACTAGATAACAAAATAACAAATTTAATAAAAACAACAACTACATTAAAATCCTAAATCGAATCATAAGATCATTAAACATGCTAGCTAAGAAATGATACAAAAAGAAAAAAAGCAGTGAACAGCAGTAATCAGTCTTTAAGTACTCCAACAGGTTCCTCACTATTGGTCGATAGGTTGCGTCACAAAGAGGGCGGATCCGATCTGCATGCAATTACATTTCGAGAAATTGCCAGACGCCGCGATGATGTCACTAGTCATTGGCAGACACGATACCACATAGGCAGATTAGTGCCATCTGTCGGGGACAAGAATTATTATATTCCGCTACTTGGTTTCCGAATAACCCTCCTATGCATAAAAAAGCCATTTTGTTATTGCAAAAACAAATTAAGTACATGAAACTTCGTATTTACATTGTACGGTGTTTCTCAGAAGCCAGGAAACTACAGAAAATCGTGATGTCATTGTGAAACAATGGATCGTATTCGCAGATCAGACCAACAACCATTTGCAGTGTTTTTCTTGGAGAATATGATTAGTCTGTGTCAGTGCGTGTAGAAGAAGAGCCAATACATCAACAACATTCTGCAAACGCTAATTTTTCCTATGTTTCCAGACTTAATGACACCCTGCATTATAGTATTACACAATACGGTTTCTTTTGTAGCTCGGTTTAGAGTAAAGTTGTTGATGGATCATTAGAATATACTGAATCCATTGAAAAAAGAAACGTTCACCTCCCGATTCTCAACACAAGAAAAAACCTTGCATCACTTCAAAACTAGTCGCTAACTGAAAAAATTAAAACTAGCCATTATCTCGGATAGAACCCACAAATGCTTCATTCTATAGACGTAAAATGGTTATTCCCTAAATACTTTCCCATTCACAAGCATTTCAAATTTGCAAATAGAACAGCTTTTAAAATCCCCCTGACCTATTTTGGAATTTGGTGCAAATACAAACAGCCTCGGATGATAAAGAAGTAAAAAATAGCTATGGAGTGCTTTAGTTTATTAGAGGCACTAATTCGTAAGAATTTACAAAATGCTTCGACATGAAAATGTTAGTATGTTCCATTCTTGAAGTATTGGTCTTTTAATATTCTAGAAGTTGCAAAACTTTTGAAATTTTAACGTGAAAACATCTTTCCGCTCGTTACCCTGATAGTCGATCGAAGTCACTTATTGACAAAATACCGTCAGATAATAACTACGAGACTAATAATGCGAAAAGAATGGTTGACCCCACAACCGATAGATAATATCTTTAAAAGTTTGTAGCATAGTACTTTTTGCATGTGACGTCATCGTACCTGTGTAGGAGCATGCGCGTGATTGTAATGAATTACCTTTATGTAAGATTATAAATAAGTGTAGCGTGGAAACGCGTTTAACTAGGAGGTTGATTCTGGTGTCATTTTAAAGAGCTTGAGGAGTATTACTAGAACCCAAAGTGAAATAATTCAAATATTTATCAGAATACAAGTAAAAATCGGTATTAAATTGAAAATTTCAATCTCCGCATGTTTTTTTATTATAACATGAAGAGTTTTCTTTCGAACTGTACGAAACTTACAGAATGCTTGACAATACGCAAAAGAAACATTGTATTCAAATTTGAATATTACAGGAAATATGAACATTTGTAGTGAATACTGTTTTACTGCGCGTACGCGAAATGTATACTTCTATATACAGTCAACAGATGGAGTCATCAAAAGCCACTCTAAATAAAACATAAGAAAGGCGCAGTTCGGGTCCGCGCTGTAGATGTTTCATGAAAACGTCGGGATAAAATCATAAAACAAGTGTTTCGCATTAATATGTAATTTAATTATCAATCTCTTTAATACAATATTTAATCAGAGTAGTATAATGATTGCAGAATAGATAAATCAGAAGCTACCACAGATCCTTGCTACATGTGATGAACTTGTGATTTATCTATTCTGTAACCATTAAACTACTCAGCTTAAAGAGATTGATAATTAAATTACATATTAATACGAAACACTTATTTTATGATTTTATCCCGACGTTTTCATGAAAAACCTTCGGCGTGGAACCGATTTGCGCCTTTCTTATGTTTTATTTAGAGTAGCTTTTGATGGCGCTATCTGTTGACAGTATATAGAACTACATTTCGGGTATGCGCAGTAAAAGATTATTTACTACAAATGCTCGTATTTCCCGTAATATTTAAATTTTTGAATTCAAATTTTTTAACTAATAACAAATTTCCAAAAAAATTGCCCGAAATAATTTTTATCGAATAAACAAATTATACATGATAAACTCAGGAACAGGCAGATTTTTTTTCTATTCTTTGAAAAGATAAAAATTTAAATAATTTCTAAATAAACGTGTTGACAAGACATTGAATTAACGAATATGAAACTCCCGTATACTACTTTACATATAAAACCTGTGGCGGCTAGTCTGGGGGCAAGAAGGGGCCCCCCGCTTTTTGGCTGGAAAACTAAATTTTTATTTTATTTTAGCTGTATAAAACTAAGAACTATTAAAAAGCAATAGTGTCCGGGAAAGTTAGCTAAGTCTGTAGCTAAATTTGGAAATTTTGCTGTCTACTACTATACTTCCCGATACTTTTAGAGATCTATAAATTTTTTTTGCCCCGTACTGTTTCAACTCTATCGCCGCCTCTGCATAAAGCAATAGACACGAAACACCAAATAAGATTATACTTAATAATTTGCTAAACCTGGAGTTTAGGATTCGGTCGTGTTTTTCGCAAATTTTTCTTGCCGAAATTCCATTTGGCGTCGCCAAATGGTGTTTCGGATGCACAGTGAGCTTTTTATTGGTTTTTTGCGCACGCGATGCCTGCGGCATCTCAAAGGGAGAGACTGAGCACGCGATTCCTGAGGCAGCTCAAGTGGGTACCAGTCGAATTTTTTTAGCTTAAAAAGAGAGAGAGGCTTCGCTTTCAGCAAAGCGGGACCTCGTAGCTTCGCTTATTCATTGAGAAACGAAACACACAGAAAAAACACCGTTGAACCGAAAGGAATTAAAAATGTTCAAAAACGAAAAAAATGTTACCTGAAATAACGGTCCTCCTTCCACAAGAATTGCA
>BGPR01039044.1:0-14455 GCA_013235015.1 Araneus ventricosus | reverse complement strand
TGCAATTCTTGTGGAAGGAGGACCGTTATTTCAGGTAACATTTTTTTCGTTTTTGAACATTTTTAATTCCTTTCGGTTCAACGGTGTTTTTTCTGTGTGTTTCGTTTCTCAATGAATAAGCGAAGCTACGAGGTCCCGCTTTGCTGAAAGCGAAGCCTCTCTCTCTTTTTAAGCTAAAAAAATTCGACTGGTACCCACTTGAGCTGCCTCAGGAATCGCGTGCTCAGTCTCTCCCTTTGAGATGCCGCAGGCATCGCGTGCGCAAAAAACCAATAAAAAGCTCACTGTGCATCCGAAACACCATTTGGCGACGCCAAATGGAATTTCGGCAAGAAAAATTTGCGAAAAACACGACCGAATCCTAAACTCCAGGTTTAGCAAATTATTAAGTATAATCTTATTTGGTGTTTCGTGTCTATTGCTTTATGCAGAGGCGGCGATAGAGTTGAAACAGTACGGGGCAAAAAAAATTTATAGATCTCTAAAAGTATCGGGAAGTATAGTAGTAGACAGCAAAATTTCCAAATTTAGCTACAGACTTAGCTAACTTTCCCGGACACTATTGCTTTTTAATAGTTCTTAGTTTTATACAGCTAAAATAAAATAAAAATTTAGTTTTCCAGCCAAAAAGCGGGGGGCCCCTTCTTGCCCCCAGACTAGCCGCCACAGGTTTTATATGTAAAGTAGTATACGGGAGTTTCATATTCGTTAATTCAATGTCTTGTCAACACGTTTATTTAGAAATTATTTAAATTTTTATCTTTTCAAAGAATAGAAAAAAAATCTGCCTGTTCCTGAGTTTATCATGTATAATTTGTTTATTCGATAAAAATTATTTCGGGCAATTTTTTTGGAAATTTGTTATTAGTTAAAAAATTTGAATTCAAAAATTTAAATATTACGGGAAATACGAGCATTTGTAGTAAATAATCTTTTACTGCGCATACCCGAAATGTAGTTCTATATACTGTCAACAGATAGCGCCATCAAAAGCTACTCTAAATAAAACATAAGAAAGGCGCAAATCGGTTCCACGCCGAAGGTTTTTCATGAAAACGTCGGGATAAAATCATAAAATAAGTGTTTCGTATTAATATGTAATTTAATTATCAATCTCTTTAAGCTGAGTAGTTTAATGGTTACAGAATAGATAAATCACAAGTTCATCACATGTAGCAAGGATCTGTGGTAGCTTCTGATTTATCTATTCTGCAATCATTATACTACTCTGATTAAATATTGTATTAAAGAGATTGATAATTAAATTACATATTAATGCGAAACACTTGTTTTATGATTTTATCCCGACGTTTTCATGAAACATCTACAGCGCGGACCCGAACTGCGCCTTTCTTATGTTTTATTTAGAGTGGCTTTTGATGACTCCATCTGTTGACTGTATATAGAAGTATACATTTCGCGTACGCGCAGTAAAACAGTATTCACTACAAATGTTCATATTTCCTGTAATATTCAAATTTGAATACAATGTTTCTTTTGCGTATTGTCAAGCATTCTGTAAGTTTCGTACAGTTCGAAAGAAAACTCTTCATGTTATAATAAAAAAACATGCGGAGATTGAAATTTTCAATTTAATACCGATTTTTACTTGTATTCTGATAAATATTTGAATTATTTCACTTTGGGTTCTAGTAATACTCCTCAAGCTCTTTAAAATGACACCAGAATCAACCTCCTAGTTAAACGCGTTTCCACGCTACACTTATTTATAATCTTACATAAAGGTAATTCATTACAATCACGCGCATGCTCCTACACAGGTACGATGACGTCACATGCAAAAAGTACTATGCTACAAACTTTTAAAGATATTATCTATCGGTTGTGGGGTCAACCATTCTTTTCGCATTATTAGTCTCGTAGTTATTATCTGACGGTATTTTGTCAATAAGTGACTTCGATCGACTATCAGGGTAACGAGCGGAAAGATGTTTTCACGTTAAAATTTCAAAAGTTTTGCAACTTCTAGAATATTAAAAGACCAATACTTCAAGAATGGAACATACTAACATTTTCATGTCGAAGCATTTTGTAAATTCTTACGAATTAGTGCCTCTAATAAACTAAAGCACTCCATAGCTATTTTTTACTTCTTTATCATCCGAGGCTGTTTGTATTTGCACCAAATTCCAAAATAGGTCAGGGGGATTTTAAAAGCTGTTCTATTTGCAAATTTGAAATGCTTGTGAATGGGAAAGTATTTAGGGAATAACCATTTTACGTCTATAGAATGAAGCATTTGTGGGTTCTATCCGAGATAATGGCTAGTTTTAATTTTTTCAGTTAGCGACTAGTTTTGAAGTGATGCAAGGTTTTTTCTTGTGTTGAGAATCGGGAGGTGAACGTTTCTTTTTTCAATGGATTCAGTATATTCTAATGATCCATCAACAACTTTACTCTAAACCGAGCTACAAAAGAAACCGTATTGTGTAATACTATAATGCAGGGTGTCATTAAGTCTGGAAACATAGGAAAAATTAGCGTTTGCAGAATGTTGTTGATGTATTGGCTCTTCTTCTACACGCACTGACACAGACTAATCATATTCTCCAAGAAAAACACTGCAAATGGTTGTTGGTCTGATCTGCGAATACGATCCATTGTTTCACAATGACATCACGATTTTCTGTAGTTTCCTGGCTTCTGAGAAACACCGTACAATGTAAATACGAAGTTTCATGTACTTAATTTGTTTTTGCAATAACAAAATGGCTTTTTTATGCATAGGAGGGTTATTCGGAAACCAAGTAGCGGAATATAATAATTCTTGTCCCCGACAGATGGCACTAATCTGCCTATGTGGTATCGTGTCTGCCAATGACTAGTGACATCATCGCGGCGTCTGGCAATTTCTCGAAATGTAATTGCATGCAGATCGGATCCGCCCTCTTTGTGACGCAACCTATCGACCAATAGTGAGGAACCTGTTGGAGTACTTAAAGACTGATTACTGCTGTTCACTGCTTTTTTTCTTTTTGTATCATTTCTTAGCTAGCATGTTTAATGATCTTATGATTCGATTTAGGATTTTAATGTAGTTGTTGTTTTTATTAAATTTGTTATTTTGTTATCTAGTAGTCTTGATTTGACTGTGTCTCCAGCTCAGTGATTTCTCACAATGGAGTACTTCTGATATATGTGGATTACAGGCATGATAGGTTGAGAAGCTTAGTAGTGTAGTATCGTAGTCTATACTTATAAAAGGCAATGTTTGTGTGCGTGTGTGTGTATCTATCGCACTTACAGCCATGAAATTTGGTACACAGGTAGTCGTAATGGTGACTGAATGCACCTCGAAGCCGAAATTTTGAATTTTAATCTAGAAATTTTTTTATTTAATGTTTTCTGTTGTTTTGGTTGATTTTTCGCACTAATTTGTCAATAGAATGGTTTGGAATAATTGTACGACAAAAATAGATAGACCATCGGAAAGAGCACGCGATTTCCGTTCTAATGAAGTTAGTTTTGAATTTCTAACGTAATTTACTGAATTTTGAGAATTTTTTAAAAAATAGTCAGTTTCACCACCTAAATTTTAGTTTTGTTTTTAAATTTGTTGCATCCGACTTTCTAATAACACTATTATTTTCAATTTTTTTCAGCTTATAACTAGAACGGTTCTCTCTGATTTAAAGAACGATTTAAAGAACGAACTGATTTTAAGCAAGAACGGTTAAAATATCTTTTCCCGTTTTTTTTAAATTAAATTATTCCTGGGCAGATGAAAGTTATTTTTGTCGAGCGAAATTTCTTCAGCGATAGCCTTCCGGAACGCAGCTTTCAATTTGATTGGATGAAGGGTCAGGTGACGTCATAACCTTCGGAGCTTTTTGTCATGTTCTAAGAATTTTTTTTCATTTTGTTGAAGTCCTGATTCCACGGGCAACAATTTTTTATATTGTTTTGGATTAATGTACTCTGTACTGTTTTTCTACATGTTATTATCGCGGAAAAAATAAGCGGGAAAATCTATAATGTGTATCTTTTGTTTTGATTTTGTTTTGAAAACTTTTTCGTGTCATTGTGAGAGATTTTTTTTTATTTTGTTGAAGTCCTGATTCCACGGGCATCGCCGTGCGCGTACTGCTAGTATTTAATATGAAGCACTTGAGTGTCAACCGATCTACGCACCGAATACCTCAGCGACTAGATTAGTAAATCTCGCCATTACACATGCCGTAAAGTTAACTTGACCTCGACGTAGTCCTAGAAGTTACAGACTAAAGAATGCGGCATAACAGAAAAGTTGGCATGGTGAAACGTTGATACGTGTAAATCTTGAGCTAAATATGTTTAAGACCATGGAAGGTCCAGCCAACTGTAATATTTGTTCTGTAATAGGCTTTTTGAATATAAGGAATATACGAACATACGGAATCCATAGACAAATGTGTGAGTTGTACGGCAATAGAGTTGGGAGTGTGGGAATAGTGATGGTGCCGTTTTGAGGTGAAAACGTCTTTCCGCCCGTTGCAGTGATAGTCGGTCGAACTTTCTAGTGTGCTAAAATACCGTCAGATTTGAATTGCTAATAACTACGAGACTAATAATGCGAAAAGAGTAGTTGACCCCACAACGGATAGATCATATCTATAAGAGTTTGTCGCATAGTATTTGTTTTGCCTGTGACGTTATCGTACCAGTGTAGGCGGATGCGCGTGATTGTTATAAATTAACTTTATGGAAGGTTATAAATAAGTGTAACGTGGAAACGCGTTTAGCCAGGAGGTTCATTCTGGTGTCATTTTAAAGAGCTTGAGGAGTATTACAAGGACCCAAAGTGAAAGAATAAAAATATTTATCAGAATATATGTAAAAATCGGTATTAAAGTGAAAATTTCAAACTCCGCAAGTTTTTTTATTATAGCATGCAGAATTTTCTTTATACATTATTTTTATTTATATTTATTATATTTTTTTATATTTATTTTTTTATATATATTTTTTTACAGAATACTTGGCAATACGTAGAAGAAACATTGTATTAAATTTTGAACAAAAAAATTTGAATAGTACGGGAAATATGAGTATTTGCAGTAAATAATGTTTTAATAAATAATGTCATACGCGAAATGTAGTTCTATACACTGTCAACAGATGGCGCCATCAAAGCTATTCTAAATAAAACATAAGAAAGGCTCAGCTTGGGTCCGCCCAGTAGAGTTTTTGTGGAAACGAAGGTTTAAAATCATAAAACAAGTGTTTCGTATTAATATGTGATTTAATTATCAATCTCCTTAATACAATATACAGAATAGATAAATCACAAGCTACCAAAGACCCTTGCTACATGCGATAAACTTGTGATTTATCTATTCTGTAACCCTTATGCTACTCTATGTAAATATTGTATTAAAGAGAATGATAAATAAATTGCATATTAATACGAAACACGTGTTTTGTGATTTTATCCCGACGTTTTCACAAAAAATCCACTGCGCGGACCCGAATTGCGCCTTTCTGATGTTTTTCTACCGCAGCACAATTCCAAGCCACATGACTCAACAGCTCATCGAGTCCTTCGGCTGGGAATAAATGAATCATCCGCCGTATAGCCCTGACCTGGAGCAAAGTGACTATCACCTATTCTTGCACTTGAAGCGATTGTTGAGTAGTCAGCGTTTTAATGACGTTGAAAATATGAAAGATGCCGTAATCTCCTGTGTAACCTCATAGGCTTCCACCTTCTATGATGCTGGCATGCAAAACATTGTTTCTCGATATGATAAATGCATTAATGTACTAGGTGACTACGTCGAAAAGTAGAGTAATATTTGCTAATCGTTATTAAATATGTATCTTTGTCTATATGTGTCTCATTTTTCTTTTACACAGTAACGGAACTTAATTTCCGAACAGCCGTCGTACTTAAAGTAAGTATTAACATTTGCCTCCGCATGACATTTTCATTGTCCATATTCGCATGAATCAACGTCTTAAAATTACCTGGATTCATTGTTACCAGTTTTGCACCACATAAGTGTTTACGAAAGGAGATACAGCATCATTTTTTTATACATTTTATTTTCTATCGGATTTTTCTCGCAATCTAAAATATTGCATTTGTTTCCTGCAATCTGCGTGAAAATGATCGAGGAAACATACAACGTTGTGAGCTTTGCATTTTCGTGAATGATCTCGTGCTGCTTCTTTACATCCTTGGTGCACGAATTGTTATTTGATAATGGCTATTTTCCTTAATTTCTGATAAGAGTAAACTGAATTAAAAACAATAACAAATGCAAGGACATCTCTTGCTGCTCCTTTACATGCTTGGTGCACGAATTGTTATTTGATAATGGCTATTTTCCTTAATTTCTGATAAGAGTAAACTGAATTAAAAACAATAACAAATGCAAGAACACCTCTTGCTGCTTGGTCAAAATTCATATTTCAGAGAAAAGCAGAATTCGCATAGTAACAATTGTTTATTATTTCACGATTTATAAACGTATAATGCCATCAAGAATGCATTTCCAAAAGAAGCTATTTCCTTTATTTCATGATTAAGTGAATCATGAAAATACTTTTGGTAAATCATAAATATTTCATGATTTATTAAAAGTATTTTCCAGAATTACTGCTCGTATGAAAGCGTGCTGTTAGGAATCGCACTCATTAAACAGAACAGAATATTTTCATTATTGATTGTTTGGTGCGTTGATGGGGCAAGGAATAAAGAATTTTAAGCATCATAAATTCATCAATATTAATCGTAATCAAAGCAGCTAAATTATTGGTCATCAATCTAGAACAGTAAGTGAAATAAAAAGTACCGAAGCTAAACTAAATCTAACTCTAAGGGTTCAAAGAACGACACTGACACTCGTAAAAACTACACAGTTGCATTTAAAAATAACATTTAATAAAAAACATCTATAAATAACTATGGTCGTTAAATCGACCTGAAAACGAACTACATTGCTTCAAGCCTACTCAAACAATACAAAACCGACGCTCCCCACCATAGTTCGAGATTAATTCTCATACAGTCGAGAGCGCCCTCTTGTGATGAGGCAGACCATGGGTTAAACTCGAATAGATATTTTCCACAGTAAGTAGATGCTGAAAGGAACAGAACGGGAAAGAAAGTATCGCTCTCTACTAAGAATGTTCTTCCACTGTTCTTAATGCATTCGTCAGATAATTTTGTTGCCAGATACACTACAATGTCATGCTTAAACGTAGTTAGCTAGATACAATGGAATCCTGGGATGACAGAAAAAATTCAAAAGTTTTACCTGTCATCGAATCCAACGCAATTCGAATATTGTTGCAGCCAGTAATGTTCAAGGAGCTAAAACAGCTGATATTTGGATAGCTGACACCACAATTGTATGCAAAGAAATCGTTTGGAAATGAACTACAATGAGCTATTATATCTTAAGGGAATTTCAAAATAATCAACGGGTTTTGAAATAATATGATTTAAAAATATTAATGATAAATGTGGAGTTTAGGGTACCTACCTGTTTCTCACCAATTTTTCTTGGCGCAATTTCATGTGCCGTCGCCAAATACTGTTTTGGATGTGCAGTGCGCTTTTTATTGCTCTCTTGCACATGCTTCAATTGAAAAGGAGAGATTGAGCAATGCCTGCGGCATTTCAATTTGTATACCGGGCAAATTTTTTTAACTTAAAAAAACATCATCAGTTTCACTTTCATTATAGCAGGAAACTATTAGCTTCGCTTTTTCATTGAACGTTAGAAATCTAGGCTTTTAGAAAATTCCGAAAACGAGAATTTCCTCATGCAATGCCTGCAGCATTTCAAGCGTATACCGGGCAAATTTTTTTAAGTTAAAAAACTTCCGAGGCTTCGCTTTCAGCATAGCGGAATTCAAAATCCTTCGCTTATGCATTGAGAACCGAAGCACACAGCATAAAATACACAGTTCTGAACCGATAATCAAACCGAAGAATTCCAAACGAAGTTTTATTCATTCAAATTCGAATGAATCGACCAATCACATCGAAGAGATGAACAAAACAGTCCAATCGAAACGAGGCACAATATGGCGTGATGTGCAAAACACCGATGAAAAGAATTTTCGGTCATGCGCGCATGTCACTCTTTAAAAATATTATTGCGCAACTAAAACAAATGTTCTCTCATATCTGTTCCTGGCGCCAAAGAGTTGGCGATCCTAAGAGGAAAGAAGTAAGTGGGTACTGTAAACTCCACATTAACCTTATTAGTTACACTCTTCAATGCTAATCGTGGGGAGAGGTGGCATGTGTTACATTTTTTTTATTTTTTGCCATACTTTCACTTTTCACGTGTGCCACCAGATGCAGTACAAACACATCGTGTTGAGAAGTAAAAAGAAGGAAGTTTTCTATATCTAGAGATGCTGCATTAGCCGATGTGGTGCTGACAGTTTAGATGCCTTTAGGTCAGGGGTCGGCAACCTATTGAAACGGAAGAGCCAAAAGTTACAATTTACAAAATTTCCCAGTTTTTAAAGAGCCACTAAAAATTTTTGTTTCAATATTATAGTATTTGCTTATATATATTTGATTTTTGATTTAAAATAAACGGCTTTAAATACGGAATAATATTTATTCATATAAAAACACAAATATAAATAGTTACATCAATGGGAGCACTGGCTTTGCATGCCTTTTGAAAGTTTGATTAAATCTGGCTTATAACTTGTTGTTTTAAGTTTCAAGCACGACTCTAGATTTTTATTTGTTAGTTGACTTCTAACTTTACTTTTTATTATATTCATGCAAGAGAACGCATGCTAGCACGAATATGTCGACCCGCAGATCGTCAGCACTCCATATGCCAACTTCTTCACCTCACTGTAGCATTCTGGAAGACTATTCCATGCGCCGAGTATGAGGGCCTCAACTCGCGGAATTTCTTTTAGAGTTGTCCACTTGTGCTGCGCGATGTGCATGCATTTCTGGACCTCCAACTCTTCCAACTTGCTCTTGAGTTCTGTGAATTTTCCACTACACAAGTCTTTGGTTTTCACATCCAGCAATTGCATTTGAAGCGATCCAGCATCAATTCCAAATGGCTCAATGTTGATCTCATTTGTATTTGTGTTGAGAGGATTTACTATGAACGCGAGAGTACTTTTGTTTGTTTTGAATTGCTCGAATCTCTCAGCGAATCCATCCTTCATGTTTTTTAAAGCTATGCTGAAGTAATTCGTGTCAATAGTTGCATTGGTCTGATCGCGATATTGCTTCAGATTTTTAAAATGAAGTAATTTACCGCTCTCCATGTCTTCAACAAAAAGAAGTGATTTTTTTCGAAACAAACTACTTCTTCAAGCAAGGCGTAGGCTGGGTTGCCCTTTCCTTGCAGTTTTAGATTTAGTTCATTTAGTTTCTTTGTGGTATCTACCATGAAGTTGAACTTTTGCAGCCATTTGTCTTCTTCCAATTCGGGATGGTCAGCGCTTTTTTCATTGAGGAATGTTTTTATTTCACTCAAGCACATAGCAGAACGTTGCAATACATTACCTCTGGAAAGCCATCGCACTTTATTGTGCAGAAGTAGGTCAGAAAACTGGCTATATATTTCTTCAAGGAAATCTTTAAACTGGCGATGGTGGAGTGCTTTTGCCAAGATGCTGTTAATAATCTTAATTACCAAATTCATGACCTCAACTATTTCGGCCGGAAATGTTTGGACACAAAGCCCTTCTTGATGAATTATGCAGTGAAACGTTAAAATTTCGAGGTTCATTTTTTTCTGAAGAATTGATGTTACCCCTCTATGTATTCCTAGCATACTTCTGGCTCCATCATTTGCTATAGAAACGATTTTATTTATATCGATTCCATTGTCTTCCAGGCAATTTTGCACAGCATTTGCTATATCTTCTCCACGAGTTTGCCCTGAGAGCGGTAGCAATCCTAGCAGTTCTTCTTTCGGACCTTGGGACGTCATATACCTGACGAAAAGGGTAACTTGTGTCGTGTCTTTTATGTCGCAAGACTCATCTATAACAAGTGATAAAGCAGAAGCCAGTTGAATGTCTTCCACTTGCATATGTGTTACATTTGAAGACATTTTAGCAGTTCTATCTTGTACTGTTTTAGCAGATAATGACAAATCTTTGATTTTTTTTTCATGATTTTTGCTTTGTTTTTAAAATCACGAAACACTTCTTCAGATGCACATATAAAATAATCTTTGACGTACTTACCATCTGTGAATAGTTTTCCTCTTTTTGCAATTTCTAATGATACTGCAAAGCTTGCCAGATTTACATTATTTGAAGATTGCGCCCAATTACTTAGCATGGAACTTGACTGTTTTTTTGGAGCTCTTCAACGGCTTTTTTAGTGCGTCACCGGTTGGATATTTACCAGCAAACTGGGTATGTTTTGTAGTGAAGTGTCTCTCCAAATTTGACTTCTTATTGTGTGCGAGTTTTTCGTGGCAAATGAGACAAGTCGGAAGGCCATCTGTGTTGCATATGAATGCAAACGACTCCACCCAATCCTGATTGAATTCTCGGTTTTCTTCTTCAGTTCTCCTTTTGCTACCAGATGCCATGCTGGCGGGCGGCGGAGCTGAAAAAATGATTTTTTAAAAATTTTACTTAGCTATCTAAAACGGCAAACAATTTATTTACCATTATTACTTCGTTAACACGATCCTCAGATATTTAATCCAATTCTGTTACTGATTTTATTATATTATACGCGTACATACCTTTGAGAAGATAATTCGCTTCTAAATCGTATTCTTCTTGAAACAACAAGCAAATAGACACGCAAAAAACCGCAAGCGATTAAATTAACACACATGCAACGTAATGTCTACCGCGATATCCGAGGATGACTGACTGACAACACGTCTAGAGTCTAGACTTGTTGTCTAGACTCTAGACGGTGGCTGTTTGGGTGAGACGGAAATGAAATGCAATTGGCTGAAAGATAAATATGGTCACGGAGTCTCATCTCTAAGAACAAAACAATAGTTCAAATTTATCCCATTACGGTCATGTTAAAGATTATGAAAATAAAAGCTATTGAGAAATTAGGTACTTAAAAATTTATTTTCTTATTTTTTAAAGGTTTTGATAATAAATTATTAATTTTTTCATATGGAACTGGAGAGCCGCAACTTTACATCAAAAGAGCCGCATGCGGCTCGTGAGCCACAGGTTGCCGACCCCTGCTTTAGGTGATTCTGCAAATTTTCTGATTTCATGGTTTACGATTTCATCCTTTATATTGAAGATTTTGTGTGCGTGCTATCATTGCCAGCTACGTTGCATAAGCTCCAGAGCTCTATTATCAACGCTTTTGAGAGTATAGACAATAACAAACACGTTCGACTGTGGAGTAAATCGCACTTCTAAGATGTAAATTTTCGTAATTATTCTAAAAAATCAAATGCTTCCATTTCTTATGAGGTATTCTTTATTTTCATAGTTATTAACCTTTTTGAAATATAGTGAGTTAAAATCCGATGATTATTTTGTAATTATCGTGTATTAGCATTCGTTTCTGTTGGCTATATACATTTCCGAAAACTCAAAAGCAAAATATAAAGAACTTGTATCTGAGTAGAGTATTTATTAAGCTAGAGCAACAGCGTCAAAAGACAGGTTGGGGAAATATACCAATTTATCTATGAATATTTGGTAGTTGACAAGTTGTAAAAGTATGAAAACATTTATTTATTAAGCTAGAACAACAGCGTCAAAATACAGATTTGGAAAATATACCAATTTATCTATGAATATTTGGTGGATGATAAGTGGTAAAAAAACCTTTGAATTCCTAGATTTCAAGTAAAACATTTCATCGAAGATAGTTCGTTATGTCGCTATTTTAGTTCATGTGTATTCATTACGAAATGGATAAATAAACGATAAGTTACTGGTAGTTAGTCATTTTTGGCTACATAAGATCAATATGAAAACATCCACACTGTTTAAAGTGTCGAGCAGAACTCAATACAGTAGATAAATACTGTCTATGGCAACGTTATGATACGCAGTTCTCCATAACCTTTTGCGAGTGGGTCCAATGATGTGTAGGAATATTCAACTATGAATGGTTAAAATAATTTTACTTGGTTGGAAAAATCATGATATCTTTTATTTCTAGTCAATATTAGAGTGTATATAAACTGTATATAGGGTGATTTTAAAATTATAGGTCAGACATACCGAAATAAGTCACTTTTAAAACAGAATATGGGGTCCTTCATTCTGTAGAATTAATAGGCTCTGTTCATTCAGAAGTCTGTTTCTGTAGATGTGTCACCTTTAAATTCCAGCTCATGATGAATGAATTGAGATGAATTTGACGATGGGATGACCCGATGCCCAATCTAAGAAATCTGTATGCAGCAACTAAATGTCCAAAAATTGAGCATCAGCGAAGATCTCAAAGTATACAAATTCTTCTTCCCAGCTATGAAAAGTTTCAAACACTAAAGAAAATTTGACTCGAAGATATCTTCTCAAAATCTGTTCAGAACGTTTCCAAGAGTTCATCAATCCCAAAATGGTCATGGTGTTTCTTCTGGAAGATAAAAAAAGTTGATACAGTTTTACTTACTCTATGTACAAGCGGGCAAAAAAAAATAATTGAAGGATTAGAAATAAATTTCATTATGGAAAAATACAATCAGTGGAGGCTCGTGAGCTCAGAAACGAGAAGGGCTGCAAGATAATATTTATCAAGCGAATACATATTTAAAAAGCTACTTTAACTTTCAGTAGGCTAAATTTTTTAATTCCAAAACCAGATATGAAATTTCCTGCTTTTCAAATAAATTGAATAACCAGCATATATAACATTTAATACTAGTTTGACTAACAGAAAATGAAGTGAATGTTCATGTGACGATTCAGCTGACGAAAGAAAAAGAAACAGAGCTCCACGTACACAATTACCTCTTCACTCGATAACACTCTTCAAAAAATGAATGTCTTCTTCAAAAGAAATCCAGCCTTCTGTCAAGAGAACGCAAATAATCAATCAACCAGATGTGTTTCTGTCGACGCAACACAAACCGAAACCAAAACACATAAACAGTCAATGAGATGGCCACTTTGTGCGGGAATGAGGAAAAGAAGAAAAATAAATTAAAACGAGCATCTTTTTCTCGTTCAGTTGGCTCCGTGCTATCCAGAGCTGCTCTCCCGGCAGCCCATAGCCCGTCTAAGTTAAAGGGAGAAAGTGTTTCTTTTTCTTTCCGGATTTTCTGCGCAGTGAGCGAATTTTGGTGGGGCAGAGTACGTCGCAGCTCAGACCTGCTTCTCTTTTACTTGTTGACTTATTTTCTGTCTTCTTTTCAATTTTTATTACTTTTTTTCTTTTTCGTAAGTCATGGAACTCTGAGGGTGAAAAAGTAGGCGAATAAGATTAAAAAAGAGAATACAAGTTTTTAAAAATTTTCAGGGAGTGTTGCAGCTGTGCAACCCCTATGGACGATCCGCCATTGAATACAATCATTGAACGCATGCGAAATTTCAAGTTTTTTTTTCACTCTTGCAATCTTTCACACTTGCTTAAAATACCCTTGAAAATATGAAAAATATATTATTCCTTATTCCGGACTGGCACGCCTTTCTAGGCCGAGCCCGGGGATTTTCCCACTCCCCCTAGGCGGGCCTTGTATAAAATATACTAAACGGCGTTTTGAACGAAAAGGAACTGATTACCATTTTAAATGATACGCATACTGTGAGAAATTAACAAGAATAAGCTTTGTCTCGTTCTCTTACTGAAAAATTCAACATCTTTGTATCACAGCGTTAAATCATTTCCTAACTGACATGTAGATGGCGTTCGCGTGTGCGTAATTCAAGATACAGTAAAAATCCGAGACACTTTGTGTTCGCGTATAGAGGTTTTACAATATGCTTATTATTGCTGCTAAGAACCTGAAATTACTATTACTTTGAATATATACAGTCTGAACTCAACAAATTATCAAGTGAATATCAAATTATTTCTAACAACTATTTCCTTGTTTGACTGGAAAAAAACATATAACAAAGAAATCATGTGTTTTTAAAGTTTGTTTATAACTGAAATATTATTAAACTTTGTCATATTTTATTATAGCAATAAACTATCGGAATACACATCTTCTAAGTATGTTGCCAGAAAGTGAAATGTTACTAAGAATAGAAAAAAGAAACAAAAATATGCGGGATAATATTTATGGTTGTTACTGTTAATTTTTGAAGATTTGAATTAATAGATGTTTCGAAAAACATACTTTCATTAGTGCATTAAATAGACGATTTTTAAAATTTTATTTTCTTCTTTTAAATCTTGAGATGAGTTCCTGAAACTCACTACCATGTTTCTCCACTTGAACGGAATCAAAATTTAAGATAATTAATTATCAGGGTAAGGTTAATTAAGTCGTACCGCTGCTTCAGGCGTACCTATTCCGTTCTAAAGTTGTTTTCGTCGAATCAGCGACGCTGA